>RWGZ01001336.1:108044-131274 GCA_009725065.1 Utricularia reniformis | reverse complement strand
ATAGTTATTGACACTCAATTTCCGCGTTTGTCAATCAATATTTATGTTTATATATATAGATTGTATTTCAACACAAATTTATATCAAACAACACATACAACATTATTTGAAGTGTTCAGCGACTACAGATTTTAGATATAATCGAATCATATTTTTGAATTGAATTTCGTTAATTATTTGAATATTTATTATTCACTTGTAATATTTGATATTGTGTATTCGACATGTAGTAATCATAGAGATGGATCCTGAATGGACAACATATTATGACGACATTGGTTCGACTTTTTGTGGTCAAGAGGAAGGGTCTGGTAATGACACCGAGCCCGATTCCCCAGACGAGGAACATGATGACGAAGAAATATCGGAAGAGGGCATTAGTGGAACCTCACGGAGAGTGGACCTGGGCAGTGGGTTAGTTCGACGATTGAGATGTTCCGCCGAAGAAATCGATGAAATGTATGCTATGTTACCTGTGCCATTGATATCATATGATCTAGCACCAGAGATCTCTAGCCGACGCAAATACACGAAGTATGAAATTGATGAACCAAACTTGGCTGTTCGTATGAAATTTAAAGATAAGTTTCATCTTCAGTATTGCATTGCACATTTTCATATTCGAAAAAGATGACAATTCAAAGTTGTGGAGAGCGCATCAGAGAAATGGGTAAATAAATGTGTACATGAAGATTGTCCATTTCATCTTAGAGCAATATGTTGGGCACGCGATAAGGTATGGCAAATATCTGTATAGCAGTATGATCATACGTGCGATAACATACTACTGGTAGAGGGTCATCGTAACATGTCGCGGAATTTTATTGCATATGAGATGAAACCTTTCATCAGAAACGATAATGGTAATGACGTGTTCCGCGGACGATATCCGTTATAGCTGTCCACGTCAGCTTTCCACGGACGACGTCCGCTACTCGCCCTAAAACAATATTTGATTTTTCGATATGCATTATTATCCCAAAATAGCCGTAAAACAAGAAGAATAATTAAACTCTTTTGGCAAAAGAATTTTCTAATTCTTTAATGTATGACCATGCATACTATTTATAATTTTTTCATCATAATTTATCCTGGATGACCATTCATACTGTTGAACTTCTGGTTCGTATTAATTTATATATCACTTAAAATAATATAATCTAGAAAACAAAACTGATAATTTTTCTACTATGGATTTTTTCTCATTAACAATAGATGTAATATAAAGATATTCAACATCGATTTCACATCTTGTTTAGATATTATAATTGTTTTTACGTATATCCTTGAAGTTAAGCAAATTACTTTTTGATTTAGAAGATAATAATGCATCTTCAATAATAAACTTTGTCCCATTCGACAATATAATTATTGATCTTGCAGAGCCTTTAATCAAATCTACTGCCCCAGATATTGTATTCACATTTGCTTGCAATTTTATAATAGTAGAAAAATATTTCTAATTTTTAATATCGTATGAGTTGTTGCACTGTTAGCTAGACATATGTCTTCATCAATCTTCATATAATACATAATCATCTTTCAAAATACAATAAATAATAAGTATACATTTAAAATTGAAAACATATACAAATGGAATAAGGAATACATATATACAAACACAACAATAATTTCATATTTGTTGTGTTTCATCAAAGATGGAAATCTTTTTGGATCGAAGAAATCAGTAATATCCAAATGGGTAAAATCGTATGAGATTGACGGTTGATCACTTGAATTTATTGGATCTTCCAATATCTAATATTTAAGATATGCTTTTTTAATCTTTCATTTATTCATATTTTCTTTTTCAATTAAAGAATTTTTATATAACTCAACCAAATGTTGGGAAGTACGACAGACATGTGACTAATGATTCTTTTCACCACATCTATAACAGATATTTTCAGTATTTCTGTTATTTTGTTCTCCCATTTGTTTATTCTTATTTTTTCAATTTTGGTTGAAATATGTATTTCTGACATAACCTCTATGATTTCCTCGTCCATAACCATGATCACATCTACCACTATATCCACGACCTCTTCCGGGTCTGAAACCTTGATTATTACACATAAATCGTTGATCAATTTTGAGTGCATTTACTTCAAGAAATTATGTTGATCCAGTAGGACGAGATTCATGATTTGTCATTAACAAATCATTGTTTTATTCAGCAACAAGAAGACAAGATATTAATTCAAAATACTTCTTGAACCCCTTTTCTTGATATTGTTGCTGAAATATCATATTAGATGCATGAAATGTGGAGAATGTTTTTTCTAATAACAATTCATTAGTAATTTTTTCTTCACACAATTTCAATTGTGATGTTATTCTGAATAATGCTGAATTGTATGCACTTACAGATTTAAAGTCATGTAATCGTAAATTTAGCCAATCATGGCATGCCTTTGGTAGTATTACTGTCATATGATGATCATATATGTCTGTTATGGTCTCTTTTTAGGGGGTACCAACAGTCGTCCGGTTCGTTCAACAAACGAACTCGGTTCTGATTTGTTTTAAATGTGGAAGACGATCAAAAGTTGGAAATAAAATAAGTGCACGGCGATATATAGTAGAAATCCCAGGAATTGGGGTGAAAACCACTCGACTAAGAGCATATTAGGCTCTTAGCCTGTTCACTAATGAAATAACTCATAGTCAATACAAGAGAGGCTAATGAAAATGACAAGGTAAAGAAAGCGGTAAGAATTCCGGCAGGGTAACGGCCTGTTCTTCCGCGTCCAAAGGGTCCTCTTATTTCCGTCGTCTTGCCCTGTATTTATAGAGTTCATAGCGTGTGTAAATCACGCTCCGTAACCGCCTCTGACAGGTTTGTTAGAGGTTGTTATCGCGGGATGTAAAACGAGGCTGGGGCCGAGGCATGGCCTGCGTGATCGGGCCCGAAGCGTGGTAAACGTGGGAAGGCCCGAAGCGTGGTAAACGTGAGTTGTAACCGCACGGACCGAACCCAGGTGCCAGCTGGCAGAAAACGCTTTATTTTGTCAAGGTCATCTTCGGTCCTCCAGTTGAACATCGGGCCGCTCTACATTTGAGGTATAAATGGGCTATAGGGATTCATTTTCGCCATTTTGAATTGGCTCAATCGTTGATGGGTCTTACCCATCACAAGGTACCCGGTCCTAGAGTTCTCATCACTAGCCCCTCGGGCTTGATTGCCAATCGCAGAGGTGATACAGGGCCGATCACATGATGTTTCCACATTCATGAGAACAAGGGACCGTACCTGTAAGTAGTGAGAGTCCAGGGGACCGAAGTTTGCCTTAGTGTATGGATCGATCACGTTTAAGAGCTAATAACGTATATTTAAATTATACTTTTATTTTCGTTATTCTTTAAATATTAATATCCCAACCCGCGCCTCTTCACCTTCAGTAGTTCATGAGGCGCGATGAGTGCGCTCCGTACTATCACAGTCTTGGGCAGTATTACGTGGCGGCACGTCATTGGCTGGGGGATTAATATTTAAATCGGGATTTAGGGCACTGTTTCTTCTCATACATAGCAAATTCTTGTGCCCTCAATCGCTCTTTCGTCCAACCCTCTTCCAATTCGCTTTTTCTAATGTATATTTTCATGGCTCCTCATAAAATGCGTTATCCTTCTATGTCTGAGTTGGACATTGAGGAGTTTAGGTCTAAGTTTTCAATCCCGGCACATTACTCTATTTGGAAGGGACATGAAGACATTCCCTGTTTCCTTCCGGCGGAGATGAATGTGCCGGCGTCTGCTATTCCGGTTAACTACGCCTCTTTAAAGTGCGTGCTTCGTTTTCCGCTACATCCTTTTGTAGCGGCCGTGCTTAAAGAAATCCACTGCCCCACTTTTGCGTTATTCCCGGGCAGTTACGTATATATTGTAGCGTTTATTTTTTATTATCACCAACAGAATCGGGCCCCAACCTTAGAACACTTCTTTAACCTGTTCTTGGTTGGGTTCCGAAAGGGGAAGGGTCTGTTGGGATGTCGTAAGTTGTATTACATAGCGGTGCGCACCAAAGAGTGCGCAATTGTAGATAAAGAGGAGTCTCTTCATGCGTGGGAGGCTTGTTATGTGTGGATGACAGTTCCGAAAGAAAATCTGTTGAAAGTATGGTCACGCATAACTCACCCACGCATAGGGTAGTTGGACCGAAGCAGGTTCAACCCCTCCCGCACGGACAACGCAAACACACTTGCGTTGTTCCCCCCTCCCGAAGCACGCCTTAAGCGAATAGATCTGCTTCGGGAGAGAAGGTTAATAGAGATGGGTGTTGCGGGTAGGACCGGAGCCCCAGCCCCGAAGGGGGTTTTATCTTCTAGTTCAGATTCAGATCCATCAGAAGGATCGGGTATGAAATAGTGTTTATGTTTAATCTTTCCTAATCCTTATGTATTTGTTTTGCAGATTCAACTGAGACGATGCCGAGCGCACGTTTTAAACGTATGGCAGCTACTTCGGTCCGTCCTTCTGAGGGACAAAGGGAAGAATCGAGCAGCGCCGAAGCAAGTGAATCGGCAACGGGGGGCACGGTGGTCCCTTCGGGGTCAGGGAACCCCCCGATCCAAACAACCAGCGCGGGCACGTTGACCCTTTGCTACACCGGTCAGTCCTCAAGCGGAGAAGGGCCTGCGTTTCGGGTATTTGGAGTTGTAGAGGAGGTGATAAAGTCTCGGATTCGTTCTTTGAGCTTATCCAGCCTCTATCAAATCGGTAACATCACTTTTATTAACACTAAGACTATTACTTTGTTGGTGCAGGGAGCCATTCCCGTGGAGAAGGTTCTCCCCGGCCCTCAGCTTAAGCCGAACGTCTCCCTGCCGCCGGTCCCCTTAGGAAAAGGGAAGAGGGTGACCGAAGTAGAAGCCCCGCAGGAGCCGAAGAGGCTGAAGAAGGGGGGCCGCACTCCGGTCCCCAATAAGGGGATCGTTTTGAAAGAACCTGGGCAGGACCCGAAGACCAACTCCGATTGGGGAGTTGCCCTGGACCTGTTGGACAGGTTCAGCAAGGGGAGGAAGTTATCCTCCTGGCGGAGTGCCTTTGTGAAGGGCTTCCGTCTTTTTGGGAAGCAGAACCCAGATAACGTCCAAGCGGAAGTATCTGGGGAAGATATTATGGAAAGCTTCATCGACCTCACATCTAAGGTAACTTTGGCTTAACTTGGAGGTCCGAAGCTTTATTTTTAACAATGTGTGGTCTTTTGTAGATGTTGAGGAAAGCTTTTACAACGGCTATTACCATGGAGAAATACCAAGGTGATAGCGTTGTGTCCCAGAAAGTCCAAGACCAACTTGACCTTGCAAAAAGGCAAGTTGAGATCAAGCATGGGGAATTGGTCACGGTACGGGAGGACCGTGACCGATTGGACAATGAGCTGCTAAGAGCAGGGACGGAGGTCTCGCTCTTAGCAGATAAAGTCGCTGAGCTGCAGAAGGTGGGGGAAGCAGCTCAGGGGCGGATAGATGACCTGGAGGCCAAGCTGCGGGCCAAAGATAACGAAATCAACGAAGTCCAAGGTCGGGCCCAGNTGGAAGACGATCAAAAGCTGGAAATAAAATAGGTGCACGGCGATATATAGTGGAAACCCCAGGAATTGGGGTGAAAACCACTCGACTAAGAGCATATTAGGCTCTTAGCCTGTTCACTAATGAAATAACTCATAGTCAATACAAGAGAGGCTAATGAAAATGACAAGGTAAAGAAAGCGGTAAGAATTCCGGCATGGTAACGGCCTGTTCTTCCGCGTCCAAAGGATCCTCCTATTTCCGTCGTCTTGCCCTATATTTATAGAGTTCATAGCGTGTGTAAATCACGCTCCGTAACCGCCTCTGACAGGTTTGTTAGAGGTTGTTATCGCGGGATGTAAAACGAGGCTGGGACCGAGGCATGGCCTGCGTGATCGGGCCCGAAGCGTGGTAAACGTGGAAAGGCCCGAAGCGTGGTAAACGTGAGTTGTAACCGCTCGGACCGAACCCAGGTGCCAGCTGGCAGAAAATCTTTATTTTGTCAAGGTCAGCTTCGGTCCTCCAGTTGAACATCGGGCCGCTCTTCATTTGAGGTATAAATGGGCTATAGGGATTCATTTTCGCCATTTGAATTGACCCAATCGTTGTTGGGTCTTACCCATCACAAGGTACACGATCCTATAGTTCTCATCAATGTCCTTTAAATAATTCCATAAGTTACGTGGACCTTTTACCGTTAAATATTCACTTTTTAGCCCTTTATCAAGATGGTGACCTAGTAAAATCCAAGTCTTAGCTTTGTTTTGATTTGATGCAATATTACCATCTTTAATGGTATCTTCAAAGACCATTTGCACTAAAATGTGTTTCTGCATCTAATATCTATGATAAATAGTTTTTTCCATAAAGATCAAGAGTCGCAAATTCAAGTTTAGAAAGATTTGACATAATTAATAAAAAATATAATAATAGAAATTTTACCACATTTCTTAACTCGTAACATATAAGTGAACACTCTTACTGATAACGTGTTATAAATTTGTTAAAAACTTAAAGGAAAATTTGGGAATTCTATAAATTTCTTTATTCATTTCAGATTTCATACGCGGATGAAATATTAATATATTATTATTTAATAATTAATGAAGATGATGTATTATTTTATAAAATATTATTTCATTTAGTCACATCAGTATTAATTTTATGTTTATCTACATATAATATATAATATATAATATTATATATAATATATAATATTTATATATTTTGATATTTGGTGTTATACTCATAATTTCGTATAATTCAAAAGACTTTAAATTTTAGAAGTATTTTTTGGAAACCGTCACTCTTTGATCAACATTCTCAGTTACCCCTCAATGTGATTTCTCTCTGAATCGTATGGGGTGGGGGCAACATTCCTGCTGCGGATCAAAGCCTGCGTCTATACGCGAATTAGCCGGTGACCGCCTCCGGTTCCAGGTAGAGCTCTGCCCCGGAAAAACAACAACTGTTTCATGGAAAGAGCTTTTCAAAGATGCGAAGAGTTTTCCGAGCGGGCCCACTTCATCGGTTTCGGACCCATCGGGAGCAGAACGTCTGAGTATTTCTCAGACTGAGACGCTATCTGTTTCAAGGAAGCTCATGGAGAAGGATACACAAGCACAGGCAGGGTCAACTCGTTTGAGCAGCGTAATTGAGAGATTTGAGCAAATCTATGCGGTAGGTATCTCAGAATGTTTATGAATGGGTATTGCGATGTTGATTTGACAAAGAGGGCTTTATTTTATTTTATTATTGATTTTGCTTGGAGTGGATCCTAAATTTATGGAAACATTATTGGTGCATTCGATTGAATAAGTTCATAAAGTGATGCATTGGTTTCATCTGATAGGAGAAGCTTTATGATGGCAGTGTACTTTTTGGCTTCTTTTACTGATCCTGGATTCCTTTTACTTGCATGTATTTCACTGAATTAGATAACTGATCAGAGGGTTGCTTTATGAAAATTTTTGTCTGAGGATGGATATATTGTGAAACCCCATTTACTTGTTGAGCTTTTAGGGTGGTGGGAGTAGTGATGGTGAAGCGCTTGATAATGTCCCTTATGATGATGAGGATGATACAAATGATTCTTTTATAGATAATACTGATCTGGTAGGTTTAGTTCTTCATGAATTTTGGTTATGGTTTCCTTAAACTATTTATTCTTGTTCTAGAAACTAGAAGTACTATATTCAAAAATTGCATATGTGACAGCAATCATCATTCCTTAATAAATGGGCTCAAATTTGTGTGCAGGATGACTATTTCCAGATTGACAACTCTGAGATAAAACATGATGGATTTTTTGTTAATCGTGGCAAGTTGGACCGCATGTCAGTTTCTGTTAGATTGTTATTTTTCTCAGAAAGATTTTTTGTTGGATTTCTACTTTTTTTAATTTGATTGTTTATGGGGCATGTGTTTCTCTGGTTTGAACATTTTTCTTCCTGGAAACTCTTAATCGTGTGATGTGTTTTTCTCCTTGTTGTCTCTCATAATTTTTTCTGCAGCGAACCAGAAGTATCGAAAGAACAGCATCTGAAGAAGAGAAGCAGAAAAGATTTGATCAAAATTCATGGTGGGAATAATGATGGGTATACTTCAAGCAAAAAAATGAAACCAGGAGATAAATTTAATAAGAAATCACCATCAGTTCAAACATCTCCTGGCGTCACTATGCCTGGAATAATTAAAGGCACTGCTGTAAAATTTCGAGATTCTATGTCGTGCGATTCTGAAGTTTTGCCAAAGAGGAAAACAGTGAATGTGGCAGTTCTGGATCGGGTTGGTGTATTAATTGATGATGCTAATCGTCAGGATAAAAATACTGATCAGCAGAGGCCTGAAAATCAGAAAAACAGTACTGGACTTCCAGATACATTATCTCGGAAAACCAATGATAAAAACATTGATGTAAGCTGTCCTTTTTCACAAAAATGTACATTATGGTTTTTAGTTCTGTAGATTCAGCTAAGGATTTGAGGTGAGATTTTCCATTGCTAAGTGGTTAATTTAATTATTTTCCTTGCTTGATTGATGCCACATGTTTGGGCTGCTCTATTTCATTTTTCCCTGATTGTTATTGTACCATATGGATATCACTTTGTGTCAATTTGTAAACGTGTATGGTATGACAAGTTAGACTTAACTTAAACTGGTTCATGTGGATTGGAATTTTTCGGTGCTATCATTCTTATTGGAATCTAGAGTCGTTGATAATAAGTATTTGTTCTATGCAGAGGAGAAAAGGATCTAGTGGTAAACCTAGAACTATGATGCTTGACAAAGCAATAAAAGAGCTCGAAAAGATCGTGGCTGAATGTATTTCATTTACAACTATCGTTGTATAGTGTGCTGCCTCAGCAACTTATCAATGCCATGCTTTTGTGGATAACAGCTAGGCCACCTTCAACGGAAGTGCATTATCCAGATAATACATCCCATGCAGTCAAAAAGAGATTGCCTCCTGAAATAAAGCAGAAGTTAGCAAAAGTTGCTAGATTAGCGGTATTAGTATGCTAATTATATCATAGGACATATATCATTTATTTGTGAAGCATATTCTCACTTTAATTCGGTGGCAGCAGCAAGGTGGCTATGCGGCAGTACCAAAGGATTTGACAAATCATTTAATGAGCATTGTTGGGCACTTGATGCAAGTCAGGACGCTAAAGGTATATTCAGTCATCTTAATTAGTTAATTTCCACATGGTCATTGGGTTTTATTGATTTCTGATTGGCATACTGTGGGTATAGGCATATTATTGCTCCCTATATTCCATCAATCATTCTGGTTATAATAGAATAATGGGCTTCATGAGAACTAAATTGCAAAAATTTCAAAACTTCTATTCTATGGCCCACTATGAATATTCATGGAATTCTAGCAAGTGAGCAAGTAGCATGATTTAATCAATATATGCTCATTAATTAAAGAAGGATTTGTTTTAAAAATGCTCTTCTTTTCAATTTTTAGCTCAAGTAGAAGCTGTATGCCAGCCATGATTGGGAGATTTATTGTGAATTTTCTTTGTTCTGTCTATTTCAAAGTGGATAATTCATTAAATCTATAGTCTGGACATCCTTGATAATATTGATTCCTGCCTTGTGGTTAAAATGAGCAATACTTGTTGCTTATCAGTTGCTTTCTAACTAGTTAATAATCCTGCCCTTATGTCAGAGAAATCTCAAAGTGATGGCTAAAGTTGGATTCTCTGCAAAACAAGAGAAGGAAATCCAGATACAGAGAATAAAACATGAAGTTGCGGAGATGGTTAAGCTGCGGGTTTCATGTCTAAAATCAGATGTAAGGAACATAATCTGTTTTTATTTTTTCTTCCTGTATTAAGACCTACATTAGATGGTCTCTTCATAATGCACAAGATATTGTTGAAATTTAAACTCTCATCTGGATTCTTTCAGAGGATCTGTCAAGGATTTTGACACTTGATATTTGTTGTACTCGGAGGTTGTGCAGCTTGCTGCAAAATCCACCGTTGTTCAGGTTGATGGCCAAGAAGAAGGTGGTGTCGAGTGTAAATACCACATGGATGAAGTTTTGGGAAATAAAATCTGTGACTTATATGACCTTTATGTGGAGGTATGTTTCCGTTTTTTCCAGAATACCTCGCATGAATAAATATGTGCCTTTTGGAAGGAGAGAATTGAATGTAGAAGAGAATAAAATGGAGAGTAGATTTTGTAAAGTGGATGCTAGACTTATTTAATCCCTTTCACTTCAGTGCCTAGAGGAAGATTCACGTCCACTACTTAAGAGGCTCTACCAAGAGGTACCTTATGGGCCACTTTTGTTTCCGCTAATATGTGCTGTTGTGCTAGTTGACTCATAAAACTGGAGAGTCATGCTGAAAAATTCCTTTAGATAAGTTTTCCATTTGAAAAATTCATCTAGATTGGTAGGAAGTATTCCGCTGATTGTTTGAGAAAGCTTAGTATGCCACATGTTTGAGCATGTTTCAAATTATTGGTTCTTCTTTCATCTGTTCTTCTAACGAAGAATCTTGCAGGCTTTCTGATTTATAAACTGAAGAAGTAAAATCCTCTATTAGAAGAGAAATATTGCATTGTTTTCTCTCAACTATCTCTCAACGGGCCTCCAGTCGTTTCATGTTCATTTCTGTGTAGATTTGGCATTCTCGATTAGATGGCGTCCGTATACCAAAAATGGGGCTTTCAGTTTTGAATTATTATTTGTATGATGAGCCATTACTGTATTGTTAGAATCAGTTCCTTTTAAGAAGTTATCATGATGATACTTTCCTTCCACAGCTCGTGGTGCTGTGGCCTACAGGTCTCATGGATACCGAAGGAATCAAACGTGCCATACGCAGAGCAAAAGAAAGGATGTCAAACACCCTGGCTACGGTATAACTTCATCCATCTGACCATTTGTTCTCTACGGTACTGTATAAAATGCGTATACTCCTTTGTAGCACGGTGAGAAGATCAAGAAGAGAAGGAGATCAGCTCCAAAACAATATATGTTAACTCCGATTAATACAAAGGATTTGATTGTGGATTCTGAAGACACAGGTTTTACTAATCATTTTGGTTCACTTTTTCGGTCGCATCCACCTGCAACATCTTCTAATGACTCAAGAGTGGCCAAGATGAATCTAGACAAAGCAAAGGAGAGACATAGGACCAACATAGGCAGTGGCATTCCAAAAGAGAAAATGAAAAAGAAGCCGAATGTAGATGTTTTTCAAGCTCATTCCGAACTCGAGAAGCTCGCAGTTTCACCATCTGAGCAATGTAAGTGATGCACTCGATCTACTTCCTCCNTAAAAGGTTAAAAGTACCCAATATTTTCTATGGAGTAAAAAACCTATTTAAATAATATAATCTAAAAGTATTATAAACCGCAGCCAGCGGCTCACAGGATTTTTTTAAATATTATTAATTGGAATATAAAAAACTCTTATTAATTGGTCTGTCGATGCATCAATTGAGAAGAACAATGTACGCATCTGACCTAACAAGATGGGTACAGGCAACGTACATTATTAATAATGTACAAAATAAATATAAAAACTATAATTTCTTGATAGACACTCAAATTTAATCATAGTAATTTTTTACTTTTGACATATTTGGTCCTCATATTTTTATAATTGTGTCAAATTAAAATTTTTATTTTCTCACTTTTGACTAAACTGGTACTCAATGTTGTATGTGTTTTGCAAATTTGGTCCAAAATTTGTATTTTTTGCAATCGAAATCTCTAGACTTTGATAATGAAGTCTTTGGTCTCCGTAATTTCATAGTTGTCAAATTTGGTCTTTGACGCTGTAACTATTTTCTAAACTTTGAATTTTTTTGTGATTTTAGTCTTTGAAATGATGTATAGCTAATTTAGTATCCAATTTTTTGAATTTGTAGCGATTTTGGTCATTGAATTTAAGTATGTTTAATTTAATCCCCAAAGTTATGAAAACTTTTCAAGTTCGTCTTGTATTAATAAGAAACATTTGATACTCATTCTCATTCTCATTCTCATTTTCAAAGATTAGTCTTCCAATGAAAGTTCGTCTGCGGTACGATTATCTTCATTTATGTTACAACATTTAAAATAGGGGTGATTCGAAATAATGAATACCATACCAAAATTTTGTTTTATAAGTATGATGAGAACTCTAGGACCGGATACCCTGCAATGGATGAGTCACAATAACGATTGGGCTGATCCACATGGTAGAAGCGAACTTGTGCAACCCAGCAGTGTACTTAAGATAGAATGGCCCAATGCTCCGCGATGGGACCGAAGATAACCTTGGCGAAATAAAATGGTTTCTGATAGCTGGCTCCGTGGTTCGATTCAAACGGTTACAAACCCACGCGTTCCACGCTTCGGGCCTCCACACGTTTACCACGCCTCGGGCCAGATCACGCAGACCAGGCCTCGGTCCTAGCCTTGTTTTATATCGCACGACAACAACCTCTAATAAACCTGTCAGAGGCAGTTACAGAGCGTGGATTACACACGCCGTCAACTCTATAAATACATAGCACAACGACGGAAAACGCAGGACCCTTTGGACGCATAAGAACAGATCGTAACCCTGCCGGAGTTCTTATTGCTTTCTTATTCCCTGTTATCTTTTTTAAGTCTTTGTTGTATTCTGTAATGAATCATTTGATTAGTAAATAGGCTAAGAGCTTAATTCGTTCTTAGTCAAGTGGTTTTCTCCCCAATTCCTGGGGTTTCCACTATAAATCGTCTTGCCTCATTATTATTTCCAGTTTCTTAATCGTTTTCCTATTAAAAAAAAATCAAAATCGAGTTCGTTTTTTGACAAACCGAATGAATGTTCCCTAAAAAGGGATTGACATCCTTGGACTTTTTCCTCGGTCAATAGGGCAAATAAAATTTTGTATTGTAGCAGGGAGACGTTCGCCTTAAGACTGGGACCGGGGAGAACTTTCTCCACAGGAACGGCTCCCTGCAGCAATAAAGTAACTGTATTAGCACTAATGAATGAATTATTTCCGATTTGGTAGAGGCTGGATAAGCTCAAAGAACGAATCCGAGCCATTATCACCTCCTCTACCACTCCAAATACCCGAAACGCATGCCCCTCTCTCGTCGAGGGCTGCCCTGTGCAACGCAGGGTTAGTGTGCCCGCGCTGGTGGTTTGAATCGGGGGGTTCCCGGACCCCGATGGAACCAGCATACCCCCCGTTGCTGATTCACTCTCCTCAGCACTTCCCGTTGCTTCGAGTTGTCCTTCAGAAGGACGGACCGAAGCAGCAGCCATACGTTTGAACCGAGATCTAGGCATTGTCTCAGTTGAGTCAGCAAAATAAATACATAAGGATCAGGAAAGGATAGAATAAAAATATTACTTCACACCCGATCCTTCTAACGGATCTGAACTAGAAAACATCCCCTTCGGGGCTGGGGCTCCGATCCTACCCGCGACACCTATTTCTATCAACCTTTTCTCCCGAAGCAGTTCTGTTCGTTTAAGGCGTGCTTCGGGAGGGGGGAACATCGCAAGTGTGTTTGCGGTGTCCGGACTAGAGGGGTTGAACATGGTTCGGTCCAACTGGCCTATGCGTGGGTGAGTTATTCGTGGCCAAACCTTTAACATATCCTCTTTTGTGACTGATATCCACACATAACAAGACTCCCACGCATGAAGAGACTCTTCTTTATCAAGTATAGCGCACTCTTTAGTGCGCACCGCTATATAATATAATTTGCGGCATCCTAACAGACCCTTACCCCTTCGGGATCTCACCAAGAACAAGTTGAAAAAATGTTCTAAGGTCGGGGCACTGTTCTGGTGGTGGCAATAGAATATGAGCACCACTATATACACATAACTACCCGAAAATAATGCAAAAGTCGGGGCAGTGAATTTCTTTAAGAACGGCTGCTACAAAAGGATGCAGCGGAAAACGTAGCCCGCACTTTAAAGAAGCATAACTAACCGGAATAACGGAAGCCGGCACATTCATTTCCACCGGAAGGAAACAGGGAATATCTTCCCGTCCATTCCAGATAGAATAATGTGTCGGAATCGAAAACCTAGACCTAAAATCCTCAATATCCAACTCCGACATGGCTGGGTATCTCATTTTATGAGGAGCCATAGTTTATACCTTAACGGAAATCGGAATGAAATGGGTTTGAACGTGAAACAGATTAAGGGCGCAGAGAGCTCGATTTGGGCAATTTCTTCCTTCGCGAAATGACGATGAGGAGAAACAGTACCCAAAACCCCGATTTAAATATTAATTTCCCAACCAATTGTGAGCTGCCACGTAATATTGTCACAGGCGATGGCAGTATAAACACCTTCATCACGCCTGTTGGATAATCGAATGTGAAGAGGCGCAAGTCTGGATACTAATATTTAAAAAATAATAAGAATAAAAGCATAACACAAATATACGCTATTAAATGTTAAATACAAATTCACTCCTTCATTTATAAACTTAAGTGAAAGGTGGTCCTCTAGACGCTCACCACGAGCAGACACAGTCCTATATTCTCCCGAATGTATAAACATTGCATGATCAGACTTGTATCACCTCTACGATGGCAATAAAGCCCGAGGGGCTAGTGATGAGAACTCTAGGACCGGATACCTTGCAATGGATGAGGCCCAATAACGATTGGGCTGATCCACATGGTAGAAGCGAACTTGTGCAGCCCAGCAGTGTACTTAAGATAGAATGGTTCGATGCTTCGCGATGGGACCGAAGATAACCTTGGCGAAATAAAATGGTTTCTGACAGCTAGCTCCGTGGTTCGGTCCAAACGGTTACAAACCCACACGTTCCACGCTTCGGGCCTCCACACGTTTATCACGCCTCGGGCCAGATCACGCAGACCACGCCTCAGTCCCGACTTCGTTTTATATCGGGCGACAACAACATCTATCAAACCTATCAGAGGCAGTTACAGAGCGTGGATTACACATGCCCTCAACTCTATAAATACATAGCACAACAACGGAAAAAGCAGGATCCTTTGGACGCATAAGAACATGTCGTTACCCTGCAGGAGTTCTTATTGCTTTCTTATTCCCTGTTATCTTCTTTAAGTCTTTGTTGTATTCTGTAATAAATCATTTGTTTAGTGAATAGGCTAAGAACTTAATTCGCTCTTAGTCAAGTGGTTTTCTCCCCAATTCATGGGGTTTCCACTATAAATCACCTTGCCTCATTGTTATTTCCAGTTTCTTAATCGTTTTCCCATTAAAAACAAATCAAAACCGAGTTCGTTTGTTGACAAACCGGATGACTGTTGGTACCCCTAAAAAGGGACCATAACAAAGTAATTGATATTTGTTATTCGGTATTCGAACTTTGGTTTTGTATTTGATTTTTATAATTTTGTAACTGGATAAAAAATCGGTATAATACCGAATATCAAATTATTTTTTGTATATATTTTTAAAATATGAATACATAATTACATTACAATTATTTTTAAAATATACAAATATTTCTAACTCTACTAAAAATTATGAATATTAAATTTATTAAATACTATTTTTAAGTAATATTGAACAAGATATATAATAAGCACAATAAGTATAAAAATTGTAAATAAATTTCTACATTACTAAAATATTATTTTCACATTTATTTTGTAATAATTTACAAACTTTCAACTTTCTACACAATAGAAAATAATAGATTTGAATATTGTTTTATAATCGAGATAAAAAATAAGATCAATGTGTGACATTTGAATATTATTTAAATAAAATTATATAAGATGAATGCGATAATTATTTTTTGTGCCAAGAAATCATCTAAATTATTCTGTCTACATTTAAATTTAGAAATATAAATTAACAATAATAATATAACATAATCATAATTTTGGTACCAATAACTAAATATCGAAATATTTTTGGTATTTCGTTATCGTCACCATAATTTAATTGGAATGTGGTTGATATTAGGTTTTGTAAAAAAATTGATATTTGGTATTTTAGTATTACAGTATGTGGTATCGAATGGTCATCCCTAATTTAAAATGAAGTTTTTGATTCTTTGCAGTTCTCATTGTCAATTATAAGTATTCGGTTGAAAGTTTATATCCAATCATATACACTCGGAAACTTCATTATTTCCTCCAGATTAGATATCTCTCTGTACACATAATCAATTTATTTTTATAAATAACTTTCTATTATCCATACAACAATGTTAGGTACTTATAATTTTTATTTTTTTATATATAATTGTAATTATGCAAATATATTTTACAAATTACATTTATATGTTAAATTGATTGTTGTGATTTTTACGAGTATGAAACATTTTAGAATTTTAGTTAATTTGTTATTATTCGTTTAAAACTAAATAACTTATCGAATAGAAGAATTAACCCGGTAACCGAAACCGAATAAAATTGACGACTAATTTATCCAGTTCTAAGTATTAATTAGTTCCTAGACTTGTGGTGACATGTATGTTTACGATACTAATAATTTCTGCTTCATCATCCTCTCCCATGTGCACTTTCCCATATTGGTCAGTCATGTATGTAGTAAACAAATCATTTATTGGGATTGTATGATAGGAGGCGGCCGAGTCTACTACCCATTCGTACCATGATACCGTGTATCTTCAGTTGCTAGTACAACTAGCACCTCTTCTTGTGTAGTGGCAGTGGTGTTTTCTGATGAATTTTTAGGTTTGTTTATCCTTAGCCAATATCTGCAGTCATTATTTAAGTGACCTATTTTTTTACAATGAAAACATGTTCTAGTTTTTTTTCTAGAGTCATAGCCTATTTCTTGGGATTTTTGTCTTGAGATTTCTCTCTTGACTTCCTTCTTTTTTTATAGTTAGTCATCTACTTAGATTTGTCCCTGTTATCAGCAACTATGACAATTGTTTCTTTCCCATATTCTATTCCTTTAAGAACTTGACTACCTCGAGTTTCTGGCCTTCTTTTGGATCAGAGTTGTGTATCATCATGACCAGGGGACTCCACGAATCTGGTAGGGAGTATAGCAACAGTAAGCAACTCAGTTTTTCTTCTAGGATTAATCCAGCATTGTTCAATAGGTTTGAGACTTCTAGTCACTTTCCTATATATTCAATCATATTATTCCATTCTTTATATTTCATGCCAAGAAGTCTATACAGTAGAGAACCTTGATTCTGAGTGGTCTTTGACTCAAAGATCCTTGATAATTTCTCCCAGACTTGGCATCGATTTCTTCTTATACATGATGATAACATGTTGAATCCACCCATTGCCTTATAAAACCTACGGTTTGTCTGTGCATTAATTTCCACTTGACCTTTGTATATTGTTGTGGTTTCTTGTCCTCGAACTCAACTGGTTCATACATTATTCTGCAATAGAGTAGATCCTCCATCCTTCCTCTTCATTCTGGATAATTTGTAGAGGATAATCTTATCATAGAATAAGATTCTGTAGACATGTTTTGAATCTGAAAAAACTTGATCCTATAATTTCTTGATTCATTTCTTTATCTTTTTAGATGTTGAATGCCGACTTGCATGGGCCACCACTTTGTTGGCCTGTCAATCTTTGAAAAAACCTTCATTGATACCTATGCTTTGAAGCAAGGAGATCAAGATTCAAGTGAAATTACAGGCGCAATTAGGTTGCTAGAGACACGATCCTTTTACGTGGAAAACGGAATAAACCCGAAGAAATACCACGGAGAGCATTACCACTCTCAATCCATTAACTCTCGTTTTGTGTTACAGGTTACAACGACAGAGAAAAACGCAGAACACAAGCATCAGACTCTAAGTCAATACAAAGAAATCGCTACCGTTCTATAGGAGTGAAGTATGTCTTTCTGATGAGAATGTTGTCTCTCTTTTGCTGGCAATTCTTCTTTTGGATTCTTTCTATGTGTCTGCTTCAACATGTTTTTGTTCATCTTTTTATCTCCCTTATTCCATAATTGCTTTGTTATTGGATCGTCTCTGGGCTTTGCTGTTACAGCCCATTGGTGTCTTCGGATTATTGTTGGAGATTTGAGTCCATCTATAATATGTTAGAATCAATGTTTTCATACAACTATGGCTGGTATATCGGCTGCACTAAAATTTTTTTTTTTAAAAAAAAGAATTTTAAAAAATACATTTATTTTTTATTTTTTTAGGATCAACCCGGATACCCGGTACCGAACGGTACTGATCAAAATACCGGTGCCGCCCAGTATTTTGTGTACTGACCGGTATAAAAACATAGGTTAGAATAGCCCAATAGTTCACAACTCCCACATTATAATTTATAAATTGCACTCTAAATATGATTATATGTATATATAAAGAACTCAATTATAATTCTTCACTAATAGATTTGATACAATCCTCCATTTTCATCTCTTTACAATTCTGGCATTTTGTACGCATTCGTAATACTAGTTTTCTATCAATTCACGGGCAAATTGGCTAAATAGCCTTCTGCCAAAATACCCTTGGTTAAATAACCCTGCTTTTGAAAACATTTGTGAACTAACCTACTTTTTAAAAATATTGGCTAAATAGTCCTATTCCGAAGAGAGAGAAATTTAAGTTTTACTTATTTTATTAAAATTAACTACTAAAAATTGAAAAACATTATATAAATTAATATTTGTAAATAACAAAAAATAAATATAAATTTATTTCAAATAAAATAAGATTCCAATATCAACTGCGTTAGTGGTTTCAACCGATCGTACTATTCAATTTATAAAATAAAATAATAAATGTTATTGATTATTAATCAAATTTAAGAATCATTCACTAGGCAAATTAAATTATTAGTGAGTTATTGCGTAATAAAACGATTATAACATATAATGTATAACATAATCTAATCAAATAAAATACATATTTTCTAAATTACAAAATATGATTATAAATTCGATCGGTTTAGTGATTTCAACCGATCGATTATTTAGTTTTTCTCGAACTAATTTATTTCTTAGTTTAGAAAATAGAATAACAAATATCATTAATTATTAATAAACATTTAAGAATCATTCAATCTGCAGGTAAAATCATTAGTGATTTATTGCGTAATAAAATGATTATAACGCATAAATGGAATCATAATAAAATAAAATACATATTTTCTAAATTACAAAATATGATTATAAAATCGACTGGTTTAGTGGTTTCAACGGATCGATATTCGGTTTTCTCGATCGAATGTATTTCTTAGTTTAGACAATAGTATAACAAATGTCATTAACTATTAATAAAATTTAAGAGTACTTCAATTTGCATGTAAAATTATTAGTGATTTATATAGCAATAAAATGATTATAACGCATAATCTATAACGGGATCATAATCAAATAAACACATATTTTATGAATTACAAAATACGATTATAAAATTGACCGGTTTAGTGTGTCATTAACTAATAAATTTTTTTAAGATACATTTAATCTACAAGTTAATTTAGAAAATATGTGTTTCATTTGATTATGATTTCGTTATAGATTATGTGTTATACTCGCTTTATTATGCTATAAATTTTTAATGATTTTATTTGCAGATTGAATGACTATTAAATTTTAATTAATAGTTAATAACATTTGTCATTATATTTTCTAAACTAAAATATATATTCGATCAAGAAAAAACGAATAATCAATCGGTTGAAACCACTAAACCAATCGATTTTATAATAGTATTTTGTAATTAAGAAAATATTTGTTTCATTTGATTATAATTTTGTTATAGATTATGCGTTATAATTAGGGGTGTTCACTATTCGGTATTTACCGATTACACAACCGAATATCAAATTATTTTCATTACCGAATTTTAAAAATCGGTTCGGTATTCGGTTTTTTTTTTTTTGCCATTCGGTATTCAATTCGGTAATTTACCGAATACCGAATTCAATTTATTAATTATTTTTTTCCAAATATTTAAATTCTTAGTGGAAATTGGAATTCTTCGTATCCTAAAATGAAAGGGATGTCTCGACTAATTGAAAATTAGGGCAAATTCTCCTCATAAACAAAATCGACCCCGGTTTTATATTTTGATTCATCAATGGTCATGGTATATCATTCAAGCCTTTTCGATTCACTTTACTTAGTTAATTCGCTATTTATTGTTTGTTGTTGTTGTGAAAGCCATATTTTTTGTGAAATTATGTCTGTTATTATTCAATAGATAGATTTCTTGCCCAAATTTGGTTAATTAAATGTGTTTTAAGTTAGAACACATTTTTACTCTCTTTCATATTCTAATCAGTCATTTCGGTAAACACCGAATGGTACACAAATAATTTGGTTTTTTACCGAATCGTCGAAATTCAATTCGATATTCGGTAGTGAATTTATTGAGTTAATCAGTATTCAGTTTTTTATTTCGGTTCGGTAATATCGAATGAACAGCCTTAGTTATAATCGTTATATTACACTATAAATCACTAATGATTTTACTTGCAAATTGAAGTACTCTTAAATTTTTATTAATAGTAAATAAATTTGTTATTCTATTTTTTAAACTAACAAATACATTCAATCAAGAAAACCGAATAATCGATTCGTTGAAACCACTAAACCGATCGATTTTATAATCATATTTTGTAATTTAGAAAATATGTATTTTATTTTATTATGATTCCGTTTATGCATTATAATCGTTTATTACGCAATAAATCACTAATGATTTTACTTGTGAATTGAATGCTACTTAAATGTTTATTAATAGTTAATGATATTTGTTATTCTATTTTCTAAACTAAGAAATAAATTAGTTCGAGAAAAACTAAATAATCGATCCGTTGAAATCACTAAACCGATAGAATTTATAATCATATTTTGTAATTTATAAAATATGCATTTTATTTGATTAGATTATGTTATAGATTATATGTTATAATCGTTTTATTACGCAATAACTCACTAATAATTTAACTTGACCACTGAATGATTCTTAAATTTGATTAATAATCAATAGTATTTATTATTTTATTTTCTAAATTGAATAGTACGATCAGTTGAAACCACTGAAGTAATCGATATTGGAATTTTATTTTATTTGAAATAAATTTTTATTTAATTTTTGTTATTTAAAAAAATTAATTTATATATTATATTTTAATTTTTAGTAGTTAATTTTAATAAAATAAATGAAACTTAAATTTCTCTATTTTCATAATAGGGTTATTTAGCCACTATTTTCAAAAAATAAGTTAATTCACAAATGTTTTAAAAAATAGGATTATTTAACCAGGGTATTTTGGATATTTTGATAGAAGGCTACTTAGCCTGCCCATCAATTCACCCCGAGCATGATCATCATCTCCCATTTCACCAGTCTCCAATAAAATCTGTACAAAAGTATATTTTTGTTCACAAAGATCTGGTTGATCTCAATTTCGAACTCTAAATACATCGATTTTATTCATAAAGAGCACGATTTTAGAAGGAAAAGAGTTCACAAAGCCGACCCACAAAAGGGACAAAACCTAAAAGAGGGATCCACCTTCCGAGCACAGAAATTGCACCTTAATTTCGCCTCCAGTAAATCCCTATCGAGCCCAAGCGTGGAAATCGACTTCGGAAAGAAAAGATTACAGTCTTGACAACGCATCAGCGGTTGCTTCCCAGGCCAACGCCAAACGGGGACGAAGAAAAGCTTCAATACCTTTTCGTATTCTACAAGATCGGCCGGCGATCCGCACCGAATACACTGCCCAATTCCGCTCTTCAACACTTGTGTAGCTTGCTTCTCTAAGCCTCCAACGAAAAAAAAAAACATCTTTCCAAATATCAGAGAATTTCTCGTTCTTTACAAATGAGAAAGAGCATCAATTCTAGAAGTTTCTTAGGGGATCTTCCAGTCTCTTCCATTTTCATTTTCAAATTGATTTTAGATGTTCAGGCAAATTTAAACACTTTACCTTAAAAATCAGATTAAATTATTTTGGTGCATATCTTTTTAAAAATATATATAATTAAGAAATTATAGTACTTAGACTACATGAAGTACAATTAGATTTATATGATCATCAAATTTATTGAATATTAGATTTAGAGTGATGTTTGCCCACGACCCCTCAACTTACAGACGGTATAAAGAGTATGTTTTATAAATTACGAAATTGCAAATATGATACATTTTTTAAAATAAAAATATGCATTTTTAACTTCCTAGCTTTAATTAAATGCACATAAGACATCTAAAGTTTTCAATATGTTTATCATTGATACTTTAATGAACTTGTAAATATATAATATTTGATACATAATTCTCGAATATCAAGGGTAAACTTTGTATATTTTTTCAAAATGGTCTTATTTGCGTACTTTTTCAGAGGTTTTCAAATGATTTTCAACTTAAAGAAGGAAAGCTGTGTGCTAAAATGTCAGTGGTAAAAAATAAAAGATATTGATAACTTTAGGTGTTATTCTTGCAATTTCGTAAGTTGAAGGCATGTATTTTACACATGTTATGGTCCCTTTTTAGGGGGTACCAACAGTCGTCCGGTTCGTTTAACAAACGAACTCGGTTCAAATTTATTTTAGATATGGAAGACGATCAAAAGCTGGAAATAAAATAAGTGCACGGCGATGTATAGTGGAAACCCCAAGAATTGGGGTGAAAACCACTCGACTAAGAGCAGATTATGCTCTTAGCCTGTTCACTAATGAAATAATTCATAGTTAATACAAGAGAGGCTAATGAAAATGACAAGGTAAAGAAAGCGGTAAGAATTCTGGCAGGGTAACAGCCTGTTCTTCCGCGTCCAAAGGGTCCTGCTATTTCCGTCGTCTTACCCTGTATTTATAGAGTTCATAGCGTGTGTAAATCACGTCCCGTAACGGCCTCTGACAGGTTTGTTAGAGGTTGTTATCGCGGGATGTAAAACGAGGTTGGGACCGAGGCGTGATCTGCGTGATCGGGCCCGAAGCGTGGTAAACGTGGGAAGACCCGAAGCGTGGAAAACGTGAGTTGTAACCGTTCTGTAACCGCTCGGACCGAACTCAGGTGCCAGCTGGCAGAAAACGCTTTATTTCGTTAAGGCCAACTTCGGTCATATAGTTGAACATCGGGCCGTTCTTCTTTAGAGTTGTGAGTGGGCTGTAAGGATTCATTTTCGCTATTTGAATTTGCTCAATCGTTGCTGGATCTTACCCATCACAAGGTACCCGATCCTAAAGTTCTCATCAACACATATAGTAAGTTGGGGAGCTAATTATACAATTTTCTCAATAGATTTAGTT
>RWGZ01001336.1:0-106198 GCA_009725065.1 Utricularia reniformis | reverse complement strand
CATATTTAGTGCTAATTTTGATGTTCTATCATCATAACATATCATAGAAGCAGGGATTTTTATTGAATCACGATTTATCGGAGGTTCATCTGAAGTATAAAATGGCACAGTTTCTAATTGAGGATAAGCACTACTCATATCAAACTTATCATCACTCGAATCAATAAAATCATTTTCTATAATCTCATCCCCATCATGATTTTGTAATTCTACCATATCATCACTATCGTAATTTGGTTCAACTTCAGCGAAACTATCAACTATAGGATCATGCAAATCTTGTGGCGCCATTGTATCTATAAAAACATGCATAAAATTAATTGAAATCACATTCATATATATGCAATTATAAAAATAAATCATGTAATGTAAATATATTATGTCTGAAAAAAATTGAAGATTATGTGTCTTTAGTAATGGATCTTCATCAATGCTATCACCGTTTTCCATTCTATTCGATTTATTTGTAGCAAAAACAATAATTCACATGAAAAAATTGATAAGTTGCAGATTCCAAAATTAGTTTAAATACAAAAAAAATAAAAAAACCAAATATTTTATAAAGAATTAAAATAAAAAATCACATCCATTGTAAATTCCTTACTTTCGTTCAGTTCAATCTGGACACCTCCACCAATCTGGCCAATAATTAATATATTTAAAGATTTGCCGATGAAGTAATCCAAACAAATATGATTAATAGTTCAACATTTAATCTGTAACATTTAATAACAAAAAAGCAAACTACCGGATAATGTTTTACCTTCTGTGCAGCAAAGAAAGGGATTTACCAGGGGCAAAAGAGATTTCTAAAGGTGGTAATGAGTTTTTAAGTGCTTAAGGGTTAGGGAAGGATTTTTGAGGCGGGAGTTTATGATGAGTTCACGGCAATTGTAACTTTCAAATCCTAAACCTTAAACCCTATAAATATAGACAAATGAGTTATTTTGGGGTATTAATTTGGAAGTAGGTTATTTTGGTAAATGATTTTTGGAAGTAGGTTATTATAGGAAAAAATTATTTGAGGAACCCTTTTACAAAACATGTTAGTTAACAAATACTTCAAAAATGATGTTACTTGACATTCCAAAGGTTATTTAGCAAAATTGTCCCTTTTCAAGCCCACGGGTCGGCTGCTTCTCCGCCGTCCAGCCGACGTTTACGGGCAGGAGACAATTCGGGCCCCACTCCCTTAACTCTTTAAAGCTCTCTCTCCCACTTCATACTCCATACAAAAACCAATCTCTCTGCCTTTCTCTTCTTAACCTGCTATACCCATGAACTCGGCGCGTGAAGTTCACTACCGCGGCGTTAGAAAACGGCCGTGGGGGCGGTACGCGGCGGAGATACGTGACCCGTGGAAGAAAACTCGAGTATGGCTTGGAACATTCGACACTCCGGAGGAAGCCGCCTTGGCCTACGACGGTGCAGCCAGGTCTCTTCGTGGCGCAAAGGCGAAGACCAACTTTCCGGCGCCGTCTCTAGATCTCAATCTCCCGTGTAATCATCTGTTAATGATAAATGAATTTATTCTCAAGGACGTGGTTCTGGGTCACGGAAATGGGAGTGAAACAGCGGTGGCTAACGGCGACGGCGTAGTAAAATATATAGGAGTTGCTGCACGTGGACTGGAAATAGACTTGAATGAACCTCCACCATTGTGGATGTATTAGGGTTTCTATTTTTAATCAATTATAATTATGCTTTTGCCTCTACAACAGTGCAAAATTCTCCTTCGATTTACACCTTCCCTTTTACTTCCACGTATTCAAAACTCAGTCCTCAAGAGATGATGCTTCGACTAGAATATGATATTTTTCTAATTTTTGTTTTTTATTGAAAAGAAAAGATGGGTTGTGGGCTAATTGCCTATGCGACCGATTAGTAATTCATTAATATTATTTAAAATAAATAAATATAAAATATATAAATGAATATTAAAATTTGTTAATATTCACATAAATTTGATGTCTAAAGCTAAAAAAAACTCTATCAATTTATTTTATAAGATGATTCAGCTTTATAAATAATGAGTATAGTTGGTAGATTATATCATCTTCCTAAATAAATTACATTCACATCTATCATCGTTTAATGAATAATTCATAAATTGATTAGATAACAAAATTGTAATAACTAATTCTTCATAAAAAACAAATATAATTAAAAAAAATCATTTTATGAAAAGGAAAATTATAAAATTGATGTGTGAAGGAAAATTCATGTGTTAAGAAATGAAAGGGAGGGGAAAAACGAAAGGGGGTTGTGATTGGTCAGCATGCGAGGTTGTGAGGGGTCAGAGGAGGGGTATTTTGGTAAAAAGAAAATTCTGCGCCACACGCGCGGACATGCATGGCTTGTCGGGAGCGTGTGGGCGTGAAATTAGAAAGGACGATTGATTGCTTGGGCGTTTGGACGGATTCGGGTTTTGTTGCATCTTCACGGATGTGACCTCATCCCTACCCAATTTAGATCAATCTACATTTATAATTAACCCATCCCTATTTTAAAAAATAAAAAAATCAAGTTTAATAAATTAAATGCAATATTATTCCTACTAGTTCTATAGTAAACAATAAATATATTTTTCTCGAGAAAATTACATATATAATAGATCAAGTTTAAAATAATTTAAATGATATATTCTCCATGTTTAACAAAAAAAATATTTTAATATTTATAGTTTTAAATCGATTTAAGAGTTACATGAAGTAAATATTAACGAATTTTCATTAGTTTTTTAATAATTTATATATTATTTTTTATTCTTTCAAATTTTGAAAGCATATTTATTAATTTAAGATCACATTATCAAAGTGATTCTTTTAAATATTAACTGTTGATCCAAACTTCAATGTATTTGATTTTAGCAAATTAAATACACAATTATGATATAATGACATCTTTTTACATCTTAAAAGATAATATAACTAATTATAATAATTTTAAATGCTCTTTTGTAATTTTAATTTACAATAATTTCTTAGTATAATACAAAAAAGAAATCTTTTGGGAATCTGCAGAAAAAATATTTCACAGTTGCTTTTGGGCAGAATAGTTACAAAAAAAAAGCTGCAAGGCAGGAGTAGCAGAAAGGAAGTGCAATTTTATTTCAAAAATAATTTTTATTACATTTAAAAAAAATGAAATGATGATGTGTTGATGATGTCATTATTTTATTGAATTCGGCGCTCATGGGTCACGTGGCGCCGCCTACCGCGTCGATTGAATTGAACATATCACTTGTCTTCACCCAAAATTAATTAATTTACTTTTAATTATTTTATATATAATATGGATAATGAGTGAAATGACATGTCCATTTTAAAACAACATGAGTTTTTATATTATTTTATTTATATAATAGACGTCTAAGTTGTCTTAACCTAACTATTTATCATTAATCATAAATTGTAGGAAAATTTCTATTTTACCAAAGACAAATAATACTGAATTTGTATAGTACTTAAGTATCATTGACTTAGTCACTTCATTTTTATAAAAATGTTAAAAATCGAACAAAAATTTATTTATTAATTTTATGTAAATAAATTAATCTTATAATTGCGAAGAAGTGAGATACAAATTCTTATTGCACAAGTGGTACCATGATAATTTATAAGGCGTGTAATATCATGAATCATTAGTTTAACTTAACATTTTCAATGTTAATTTTTTATAAACTATACAAGATAATAATTATGTATTTTTCAACATGATATTTTTTATTTATAATTTAATATTTTTAAAACATAATAAATTAAATTAATAAAGTTACAATATTAGTTAGATAAGGGATCTATGAACGAACCACATTTGAAAACAACTACTATATCTATTCTCTTTGACATTATATTTTGAATTTATGAGTGAATTATAATGACAATATGTTTATGTAGTCTAGAGGGTGTGAAAATTACCTCTAGAAAATTGTTCCAAAAGTGAAAATAATGGGAAACACTTATACTCCCACAGTTTCATCGACTTGACATATTTAGTTGGAGTTTTGTAATTTAGTTAATTATAATCTCCAAAATTTTGTATAGACAAAACAGATTCTGGTATATTGCCATGTTTGGCAAACCAATTCTCAATGTTTTTAATTTAGCAATTGGAATCCCTTAAAAAAACTGATCCAATAAGTCCTCATAATTTCAATTAAATAACAACATTCATCCCCAATTCATATGTTTCAAGCTTTGCGTCGGTCACCCTTCGCAGATCAGAAGACGCAAACATGAGCACAGTGAGTTAAAGATGAATGAATAAAAAACAAGACATTTACATCTTTCAGAGAACGATTTTACAATTATTAACCAAGTTCAGGAACCAATTTTACCTATATGTAAATTATGAGGATATGCTTTGTTATATTTAAAATATTAGAATTAATTCTAAATTTTAAGTATCAAATTTGTTTGAGCTAATAAATTTGAGATTGAATAATGAAAAATTTAATGTTTGTTGACTGCAAATACCAATAAAACTTTGAAAACTACATTTATCAAATTCAACAAAGTTTAGGATTATTTACATCATTTTCTCATAAATAAAGACATTCAAGAGTTTAGAATGCCTATTAAATCAATGGTAGTGCAATTTGCTTTGAGATAACATAACAAGTAACTTTAGTATTATGGTTCATTTTTAGGGGTACCAACAGTCACCGAATTCTGAAAATCAGTTTTATTTGTTGTTTGTGAAGACAACTTGAAAAAAGAAAATGAAAAGAACGCAATCAATTTTAACGTGGAAAAACCCCTTAAGAAAGGGGGAAAAACCACGTTGACGAGAGGAGAACCTCCACGACAAATTCATTAATAAATCAGTGAAATATACAAAGGGAATAAGAGCAGCGGAAATGAAATTATAGCGGCTAGAGTTCCTCCCAATTGGCATCCTTCTTTAGCTTATCTTTTAACTATGCATTTATAGAGGGAGAAACACATGGGATCCACGTCCTAAAACCACCTCTGACAATGTGTTTCCCCATGCTGGAAAGTGTGGTTGAACCTGAACCATGGAATGCATGCTGATGGGCCTACATGCAGCCTATCAGAACCTATGTAGTCTGCTGGGACCTATGCAGTCTGTCGGGACCGATCGGTTTGTTTGGCTTTAAGCAAACTGCCGGGACCAATCGATCTACTTGACCCTAATCAGTCTGTCGGACCGATCGGTCTGCTGGCTTTAAGCAAACTGCCGGGACCAATCGGTCTGCTGTCCCTAAGCAAACTGCCGGGACCGATCGATATGTTAGCCCTAAACTGTTTTCCGGGACCGATCGCCCTATGTTGTTTGCCTGGACCGATCGCCCTAAGCTGTTTTCGGGGACCGATCGATCTGTTTGATAATTTCAGCTGTCGAATTTTCGATTGGGCCTGACCACTTTCATTCTTGCTTAGGACTCTTCGTTGATACCGTGTTTAATGGTTCTCAACAAGAACGCATACTTGATACCCGGTTTAAGCGTTGTCAACACTTATTGAAATACCTAATCGATTATATTTGATAATAACATTCGTTAATATTTTAAATATATCTATAATTTGTATTTAATATTTTAATTTAAGAAATATGTAATAAATGTATTACAAATTTCAAGATAATTAAAAATAAAAAAATTAATTGTCAAAATTACTCTTACAACAAATAATATTCACTCCAACATCATTATGGAACGATTTCAAAATTTCAAATATTTTACACATAATTTACAAACTTTCAACCAGTGTTTTCATACCGGACGATATACCACCGGTATACCGTCAGGTACGTTAAATTTCGCTCGGTACCGGTATTTTTTTTTGTACCACCCCGATACCAGGTATTATGGTTGATTTACAGATTTTTTTGAATTTGATTCTAAAAAAATAATTAAATATTAATTTTTTTAAATATAAAATAAAATAAAATTTGGTACCAATAAACCGTTCAATATACCAGTATGTAATTCCATTCCGGTATGAAAAGATTGATTTCAACTTACTCTTTATACTATTTTAAAGATATTTTTTTAAATGTAAATGTTTTTAAGTTAAACCCACATACACACGCGTGCGTCCGCTTCTTAATTTTTCCCTTGCCACCATTCTCTTTTATTGCGCCACTCCTTCACCTTCTTTGACATATATACTAATGACACCCACCACCTTCAGAATAAAAAATTAACAAGCCATGCCGGTGATTAACTCGACACTTGCTGCGTTACTCAATTACAAATCTTCTTACAGCAGCCGTACATTTTCTATCTGCCAAATCTTCACATTCCTAGGTAATATCAACGAGATCCAATCAACTGTAAGTTCGTATACATACATAATAATGAGCAGGGCGTAAATGGAGATGAAAGAGGCCAATATGAAGCTTACAACTCAACAGATCAAGTTAAGAACGATTCTGCAAATGAATTAAATGTTAACAAATTAGCTGATAAAGCAGAGGAATACATGCAGCAAGGAAAAGAGACAGTCTAGGACACGGCGGAGAGTCTTAAAGACACGGCAACAACAACTATGAAAAATGCATGGGACTGTAAAGAATGAATCAGATGATGATGAAGCAATAGAAGACCATGTGAGTAAGCATTCTAAAGAGGAAACAGACAAGATTATGGATCAGAATATTGTAGATACGAGAAGGCGACACGTGGAAGAGCAACATCAGAACAAGTATTGAATTCCATATCAAGTTCTCTACGTGCATTAATTTTAAAAATAATCAATCCAATAAGATTTGCATACCTAAAGAACTGGGAATAATGAGTTGATTCGAAGCTTCTCAAGTAATAAATATGGAATCAGTCAGCCTTTTTTATCAACCCTATCTCCTTCATTTGATGGTCAACTGAGACAAGGCCTGTCTGAGCAAGGAAGCTTCAAATGAAGAACATAATCTGTTAGTAAATGACAGTGGAATTGTAGACGAGTAAAGAAAAGGGTCTTATGCAAAATACAAACATGGTAAGTTCTACAAAATGGGATTGAGCATGCTTTGCTTTCAACTCGAATCCACTCAAGATAGACATGGAAACTTAGCATTGCAACCTTAATCTACTTTATAAATATATTCAACTTCTAGCTTTTCTCTAGTACATTGCTTACTGATCATGGAGTAAACTACACCGAACAGAATTGTATGAAAACCAAATAATTTCCATATAGATCAAAAGAAACTGAATTTGAAAAGTAATTTGCTGTGTTTTCATCTATCAGTGCGCATATAACTAGCCAGGGGAAAGCACCAATATAAAGGAACAAAACAAAATGCAATAGAAAGAAATGCATATTAAGTCTACAAAATTAGGTAGCATTTGTGGTAAAAATCATCGATATATTTGAATTCAAATATCCGTCAAATTGGTCAAATATAATCGATCAATTTGGACTAATTGCTCTAAACAAATGAAGTAAAGCGATATTTTAATCAATACCTGCTAATAAGAAGGAAAAGTGTGGCAGTGATTATAACGAGAAGGGTAACATGAAACACCAAAGAGGAATCGCTGGATGAGAAAGCCAAGGCCAACATCGCCGCAAGACAGATCCCCAACATAAGAAAGGTAATCTTTAGTGTTTTCCATGTAGGAACCTAAATTCACAATTTCAAAAAACTAGGTTTTAGTAACAGATCGAAAGAGGAAAAAGCTTAATCAAAGTGAATGAATAAAAGAAGTTTGCACGAACATTAACCCCCGGTGCCATGACTCCGACCATAACTGCTGTTGCAGAAGAAACGCTTTCTCCTGCTTCCATCTCCCAGTCTCGCAAGGTATCGTTCAAACGTTTAGTCGAGAATCCGTGAAGGTAATGAAAACCCATCCGGTCAATCGGCTCTTGAAGTTGGATTTAACTATATCTAAATTGACGACAAATAATATTGATAATACCCAATTGAGTTTCTTGCTTCAATTTTTACAAAAATGTGAGGTATGATTAGGTTTAGATGAAGTCATGTAGTGACTATGAGGTATATTTAATTATTTACTAAAATTGTTATAACTAAATATTTATATATATATAAAATAATAATCTAATTATATTCTATTATTAGAAATAAATATAAATTAGTTATTTTTTAAATTACAATGATACCCTAATATTTTTAGTAAAAATGATGAAATCATGATTTTTTAATGATGAAATTATAACAATTTTTTTTGTTTTGTACGTAATAAATTACAATTTTAGGATCTCACTATACCACATTGATATTTTAATTGCGAAATCAAACAAACCTTTTGACTAGCATTATGGTTGTAAATTTTATTTTATTTAATTTTATTAAATTAAACGAACCTAACCGAGTCGAGTTTTGAGTTAGATTCAAAATAGAAATGATTCGATTCGAGGTTAGATAACAAAAACTTTATGATTTGAGTTTAGATGCAATTGAGGTTCGTGTTTGAATTTAAGGATCAAAATACTTAAGAATTCTATATACTAAATATATATTATATAAATTAAATATTATTATATTATTGAATCACCAACTGGCTAAATTATTGAACTATTGAAGCTAAATTAATGGGCCACCCAAAGATGAGAAAATTGAAGCTACCCGCAAAAAAATAATAGTTGATTCTATTTTTCGTCGTGTCGGGTACGCCCAAATACCTAAATTTTAAAAACAAAATGTAAAATAAAATATTCTTTTAATTAATTAGTATGAAATTTTACCCAATCAAATATAAGTTTAAAATTGTTTGAAATATTATTATATCATTTAAAAAAACTAAAAATAATATATTTATAGTTTTTATCAATAAATATCTAATTGGATTATAAAAATTAATAAAATCTCACACACACTCATCACAATACACTTCCACGTGTGCTACCTAGATTTTTTGTATTCTTGCATATGATTATTGTCATAGACTCATAATATTAATCATAATTTTGATGCCTTTTATAAATGAGATGAATTGAATTTTAATGATTGATTCTTTTCGGGTGTAGAGAATGATCGCTTTGTTGAGTGCTTGTCTATGTTTGAACTAGGGGTGAAAACAAACCGATTCGATTCACGAACTTCTCAAGTCAAACTAGTCAAGTTTCGAGTTCGAGCTTGATTTTTTAGAACAAAGTCGACCTCAAATTTCGATTGATCAAATCGAACCGAATCTCGAACCTCAAATTTCTATTGATCTAAACGAATCAGTTGGGGAGCCAATAATATTATAATATATTTTATAATATTTAATTTATATTATATATAGTAAAATATATATTATTTTTAATTAATTATAACTCCAACCCAAACCCGAACCTCAAACCATAGATTTTTTGGTTTTCGAATACGAACAAAACCTTATATATTTTGAGCCGAACCCGAATCTCAAAAAAACACTAAGTTCGGCTCGATTTCTTTACACCCCCTAGTTTGAACTAGTGGCTGCGAACCAGGCCACTTGGTCCGAGCGTGGGTTTTTATTGAAAAACACTATAACATGCCTCAAAAATGATTTACTAGCATAAGTGGTTGTTCCTCTTGTTGTATTGTTGGTTTCACAATTAATGTGTTTTTTATTGATCATAAATTGAAAAGAAAATAAAAAAATGGGAATAAAAATTACTAGTCAATGAAAATAAATGGAAAGTGAGATTTGCATGTAGTTTCATGCAATAAATTAATTCGTATTATAGCCTATTAATGTAATTTTACTAACTAGATTTAATTGTTGACTAAATTAAAATATTAGTATTCAAACATGTAAGTCATCCAATTAAATTAAAGTCTTAATTGCATTGGAAGAAGGTATTGACTTTAAATATTTATTTTAGGTCTCACGATCCAGTCCAATTATTTAAAGTAATTAATAATAATTAAAAATGTGCAGCACACTGAAAGAAGTTCACTTAAATTTTTAAAAAAACATAGACTTCTTGCTCCAAATGCCCCCTAAATTCCTTTTAATACTTTGCATAAGAACTGTAACAAATACTATATAATATTATTATCAGTTTAATTTCAAATAAGTGGTTATCATTTACCTTGATTATTTTTAAAATAAAATAAAACTAAATTCACACTATATTGATTTGACAATAAAAAATGAAGTAATTGGTGGACAGAAATTAATTTGAGTAAATTCTTATCATATATCCTATGATTTGATTGTAGGACACTCAGAAACATCCTTACAAATTATATCCACAAATTTTCATAATTTTTAGAATTATGATCCTTAAAGTATAGGTATGTAAAACAAATTCTCGTAATTTCTATAGATTGACAAAACCAATTTCATCTTCATTGTGTGCCAAATCTGATTCTCGATATTTTTGCAATTTTAACAATTGAAGTCCCTCGAAAAAAAAAATATATTTAGTCCTCATATTTTCAAAGTTATGACATATTAAGTCTATCACGTAATTAGTAGTCCCCAAATTTAGAGGTAATTATGAAAAAACCTGGTTTTTCTAGTCCGGTGCTAAAAAATTATAAATCGATATTTTTATTCCTCTCTGTTGGAAAAATGTCGGTTAATCGGTTAAATAGTTTGGTTAATAGATTTTTATTTGATTTTCCTTGAATTTTAATTTTCTTGGATTTGTATTAAATATTTTATTTTGATTTGCGTTTATGTTTTTTCGCAACCTAACTCAAAGCACCTAATTGACACCCTTATAATGATATTGTTTGGTTTAAATTTTCAAAATCAAAATGAGGTGTAATGATCGTACCGTACCTTGAGATAATTGTGATAATTATGATCCGATTTTAGAAAAATGTTTGCAAAAACTACGGTAATCTTACCGTGATTGTTGTGGTCTGAAAACCGAGGTGTCAACAGGCGTCTGGTTTGTTGCAAGACGAACTCTGTTTTAATTTGTTTTGTAGGGGGAAAACGATTAAGAATCAAATAGAAAAGGACAAGACAATTTTAGAGTGGAAAACCCGTGAAAGAAGGGGAAAAAACCACTTGACTAAGAGCTATAAATGCTCTTAGTCGATGCAATAATCAATCTGTTCATTACAAATGCCATGTTCGTTTTTAGAAATAACAAGGGAAGAGAAAACTTAAGGAAAACCAAGATAAAACCGAAGAAGAGAGTTTTTCCGTTTCCCAAGTGCCCCTTTTATACGTCTTTCCTGCTGTATGAATAGTAGGGTGTCGTTTTGTGCTTTTCCCATGCGTCTAGGTCGGCTCGTGTCTGGCGGGACAGCCGCCGGGCATGGCTCTATACGGCTGCGCGTCGCCAGACCTTTCGGCGTTACTAACCGGATGTCTCCATACCAAAGGAGGCTCGTACGACTCTGTCAGACACACATATGTCAGGATTATCAGAGGCTATTGTCACATGTTGAGAAATGTGGATGGCCCGAAGCATAGTCTTGCGTCCTGGACCGATTGGTCCCGATGAGGAGGAGAACGCCTGCCTCTATCGATCGGTCTTGGTAAGTAAGAACGGGCCTTCGGGCCCAAGTGTTCTCGCCTGGCCGTCCATTCACGTGAGCTGGATCTAGACCTTTAAATTCGGCTTTTGTCACTTGGCTGGCCTGGCTAAGTTTGGGCCTAACCAGGTTCAGGTACTGGGTTCCGAAGGTCTCATCACTAGCCCCTCGAACTTTATCGCCATCATGTTGGTGATGTAAGTTCGACCATCAGATTGAGAGCGTTTGAGGCAGGGGTGCCTGATCGAACCAACGGAGGACCGTACCCGAACGGGTCGTGACAGCGTNCTTCAGGACTCGATAAGGCCTTTCCCAATTCATGTCTAGCTTCCCAACATTTCTCTGAACCCTTACATTCCTGAGAACGAGGTCGCCTTCTGAAAAGTCTCTAGGCATGACTCGTTTGTTATGAGCCCTCTCCATAGTTCGCTGATAAGCACACATGCGCGCATAGATGGCGTTCCGTTTCTCATCAATCATTTTCAAGTCTAAGGACCTTCGTTCATCATTCAAATGCTCGGCATATTGGGTGATTCGAGGTGATCGTATGACAACCTCCACTGGATTGACCGCTTCGGACCCATATACCAAAGAAAATGGAGATTCCGGAGTCGTTGAGCGGGGTGTGGTCCGGTAAACCCATAGAACCTCGTAGATGTGATCGGGCCACTTTCCTCCCGAATCTTCCAACTTAGTTTTCAATCCCTTCAGGATAACTTTGTTGGAGACATCTGTCAATCCGTTAGTTTTGGGGTGAGCCACCGACGAGAAATGCTGAGCAATACCCAATCTGACACAAAGATCCCGAACGGCTTTACCTTGGAATTGAAGTCCATTGTCTGATACAAAAGCCTGAGGCACTCCAAAACTGCTTATAATGTTCCTCCATAGGAAGTGTTTCACCACCTTTTCAGAAATTATAGTCACTGCTTCAGCCTCGATCCACTTTGTATAATACTCAACCGTCACTATGCAAAACTTCCGCTCCTTTACCGATCGGGGAAACGGTTCCAAGATATCAATTCCCCATCTATCAAACGGATAAGGAAGTGGAGTCATTGATAGAGGTGCTCCTGGTAGTTGGGGGACCGGAGCATGGTGTTGGCAAGCAGCGCAGCGTCTCGTATACTTTTTAGCATCCTCGATGAGCGTTGGCCAAAAATACCTGGCCCTAATAATGCGATGATATAGAGACCGGGCTCGAGAGTGTATATCGCATATCCCCTCATGAACATAAATCATGACGGCTTCAGCCTCGATAGGGGACAGACATCGCAAGAGCGGTCATTCAAAACTCCTCTTGAATAAACGTCCGTCATTTAACACATATCGTTTGGCCCGGGTCTCAATCTTTCTGGCCTCAGATGCATTTTCAGGTAGATGACCATCAGTCAAATATTTGATAAAAGGGTCCATCCATGTGCGTCAATGTCGTTTATTTTCAAGTCCTGAAGTTCATGGCATAAAGCCCCAACTTCCTCAATTGACTGTTCGGTCACAAATATCTCGACCGAAGGTCGGTCGTGAATGTGGACCGATACGATGCCTGGTCCAATATCTGGTAGGCCTGTAGCCAGTTTAGCTAATGCATCGGACACCTTATTTTATTCTCTAAGCACATGGTCAAGTGAGAATTCACGAACTTCTTTGACAACTCCAGGACCTTTGCATGATATAGCTTCATGGTTGGCTCATGTGTTTCAAATCTTCCAGCGAACTGCTCCACCACCAACTTGGAGTCTGAGAACATTCGCACTTTAGCAACTCCTATATTTTGGGCTAAGGTCATCCCTGAAAGCACGGTCTCGTATTCCACCATGTTGTTCGTTCCAGAGAATAAGAACTTGACCGCGGAATGGATAACGTCGCCTTGTAGTGTGGTAAGGGTGATGCCCGCTCCCTTTCCCCCGAAGGTTGATCCGTCAACATAAATGACCTATCGGTCGTCCTCTTGGTTCAAAAATATGGCTGAATGGATCATTTCGACCACGAAATCCGCGAGAACTTGAGCCCTGATCGCCCTTCGGGGTAGGAATTCCAGATACATGGAGCTGATCTTGATTTTCCACTTGGCCAACTTTTCATTGGAGTCCACCTGACTCAAAACAGCCTTCGGAGGCTGATCAGTATACACATAAACCTATCGGCCTTCAATATAATGATTAAGCTTGGATATAGTTTTCTGCAAGGTCAGCATGAATTTTTCTAAGGTAGTGTATTTAGTTTCGGCTGGTACCAGGGAATGGATCTCGTAATAGACAGGTCGGTGAACGTCATCCCCGATGGTTACCAAAGCTGCGCCGATTGCAGCATCTGATACGGCCAGATATAACCCTAAATGTTCATGGCAGGTCGGGATCACCATCACATGAGGAGTGCTCAGATAAGTCTATAGGTCTGAGAAGGCCCGATCGCACTCTTCGGTCCAGCCAAGATGGCTGGCTTTCCATAACACCCTGAAAAAAGGCAAAGCCCGATCCGTGGACCTAGAGATAAACCTGCTCAGCACTGTCAATCGGCCAGTAAGCCTCTGAAATTCTCTCTTGTTTCTCAGAGGTTGTATGTCGATAATCGCCTGAACTTTCTCATGATTAACCTCTATGCCTTTCTCAGAAACGTAATATACAAGGAACTTGACACTTCGGATCCCGAAGCAACACTTGTTCGGATTTAGTTTGAGCTTAAATTTACGGCATACTTCGAAACAACGAGACAAATAAGGAATATGGTCTTCATCATTCATGGATTTGATAATCATATTATCAACATACACTTCCATAACGTGGCCTATCAAATCCATAAAGATCTTATTGACCAACCTCTGGTATGTTGCTCCAACGTTCTTTAAGCCGAAAAGCATAACCTCATAGCAATAAATCCCGTCTTCCGTCATGAATGATGACTTCTTCTGATCTTCCTTAGTATGGAAGATCTGATGATACCCAGAGTAAGCGTCCATATTACTCATTATTGTGCTGTCAGCTACAGCATCCACCAATCGATCAATATGCGGCAGTGGTAAAGGTTCCGACTCACACCTCTTGTTGATGTCGGTAAAGTCAATGCATATCCTCCACTTCCCATCTGCCTTGGAGACCACCACTGGGTTCGCAACCCATTTAGTATAGTGGATCTCCCTAATGAAACCCAACCGCAACAACTTGTTCACCTCGTCCCTAAGATCCATTCAGTATAGTGGATCTTCAATTTTCTCAGGAAAATAACATTTCCTCTTTTGCCTAATATGTTTTGTTCAGGGCTCAGTGTTGATCCGATGCTCACTCTCGGATTGGTCAATCCCCAGCACATCGTTCGGGGTCCAGATGAATATGTCCACATTGCTTCTCAGCAAGTGGACCAGCTCATCTTCAAAAGCCGGCGGCAAGTGCGCCCCGATGTGGGTAGTCTTGGTTGAGCCGTCCTCAACCAAGTTGATCAGCTTGAACCCAACGGGTTCCATTGCCTACCTCAGGTGCGGGGGCTCTACGAGCAAATCCACCCGGGCTCTCTTCATTGGTGGCAGAGTTCGGCACGAGCTCATGTAGCAATGTCTTGCTACTTTCTGGTTCCCCTTGACAGAAATCACCCCAAGAGTGGAGAGGAACTTGAGCGTCATGTGGTACGTAGAAGGGACCGCCTCAAACTTATTACGGCCGGTCTGTCCGATAATTGCGTTATAAGCCAGATCGATTTCAACGACAATGAACTACAGGGTTTTCGATCGGTCCCTATTTGGCTCTCCCAAAGTGATCGGGAAGAGAATTTTCCCACACGGGATGACACTCCATTGGTAAAATGCTCAAAGGGTTATGTTAGCAATAGAGAAATCATGAGCTGCGACTCCCAACATCTCAGCTACTTCACACTTTATTAGATTGCATGAAGCCCGTTGTCCACCAAAATCATGTGGACCCGTCGGTCGGCGATGATTCCAGTGATGATGAGAGGATCATCACAGGGATCGGTAACCCTTTCCCGATCAGCCGCGGTGAATGTATTATCGTTCTCGAAAGAAGAGGACCGCTCGGCCGATTCATACTTGACTAGTACCACAGATTCGGAGCCTTCAGAGAACTCATCGCGTGCTACTCTCTTTCGGTGCCTAACTGACTCATTGATTCTTATTCCGTCGGAGATAACATAAATATATCCGACAACCTCCCTTTCCCTAGGCACCACCTCATTTAGAGGAGGTTGGATGCCCACTTCAGCAGGTGGGGGAGCCGGCAAATCCCGTCTTACACCTTCGTTCTGCGGGGCTCTGCCGCCACGGCCCCGCCATATCCTCCTTCGGCCCAGGCCACGGTTTTCTTGGCCGTGCTGGCCTCTGTCTTGTTCGTGCTGGGGGGACTTTCGGTCTCCTGCCCGATCATTGTAGTGTCGGGCCTGGCCCCGATTATCTCTCCCCCTCGGCATGTGACGATCGTCACCATGATAGCCCTTTGGGGAGACTCCGCTCGCTTGCCCTTTTCACTATCGAGCTTCTCCTTATGCATCGGTGCTACTTTCTCACGCAGTAACAGGCATTTCAGCGTCGGGTGATCGCGGTTGTGATGCAACTCGCAATATACCGGATTGTCCTCCTTTTTAGGGGGGACATTCTTCTCACCCACAGCCGCTACTTCTCGCGGCTGCTTTTTAGGGTATGAAACTCTATGATTGCCTGCGGGTTCGGAATTCTCACTAGGCTTCCGTTAACCAGCTCCCAGCGCTTCGTCCATCTTGATGTACTTGTTGAGCTTCTGAATGAGCTTTCCCAAGGTGGGCGGTGGGCTCTTCACAAGGCTGGCCAACAGGCCGCACGGCCCAAGGACCTGTTGCAAGATGTCGATTTTGTCTCAGAGCTCCAGCTAGATACCCTTAGTGGTTCTGTTGAATTTCTCCAAAAATAACGGAGAGTAATCTTTGACGGGATGTATTTCAAGCTGTATAGTTCCTGTCTACTTCGAAGTGATCCTACATTTGGATGAAATTGCTCCGAGAAAGCCAGGATGAATCTGCCATACGACTGTATCAATCGGGCAGGCAAGTTCGTGAACCAGATCCGGGCATCGCCCTGTAATCCGACCGCGAGGATGTGGCATTTCAGTGAGTCAGAGGCCCGAACGGTCCCCATCCTCAGCTCAGAGTCTGCGACCTGATCGATCGGATTACCGTCGCCTCGGAATATTGGCAACCGTTTGGGGTTGCGGTAAGATCAATCGGGGGCTGCCGCAAAGATCTCTTTGGAAAAATGAAGCATCAAATCTCCCAATGCGGCGGAGACACCTCCAGAATGCTGGGATGATTCCTGGGCCACATGTAGATTATGCCACCAGTCATTATCTTTGCTCCGCCTTATCGGGGCATCCATAGCCCGATCAAATAACCCAGGATTGCACCCAAGATCGGGCCCGCAATCCCTCTGCGTTTGCAGGGTCTCCAACTCCCTGGTATGCTCGTCGATGAGTCTTTGCATCTGTTCTTGATCAGTCCCAGAAACGGGAGTTGGGGTTCTAACTCGAGGAGGTGGATTAGATTGGTATCTTTGTCTCCTCATCGTCACTCCGCGCCTTATAATCTCCTCTTCATCGGAGCTTCGCGCGTCAGAGTCGCTTTTGTAACCTCTGCTTGCTGGAACATGGCTTGTGATAGCCGATAGTTCTTTTCCACTCCTCTCCGACGTAACTTCGAATATTACTTTCCTGACAACAGCCTCCAGGTCCTACAGAGAGAACGTTGACGCTGGAAGGCTGCTGGGAAGCGTATCACTATCGTTCGTCGAAGTTCCGGTTGCTATGCCTTTGATTATCCTATCCCAGGTAAAGACCTCAAATGGGGATTAGAAAATCGTCCCAACGACGGCGCCAAACTGTTGTGGTCTGAAAATCGAGGTGTCAACAGTCGTCTGGTTCGTTGCAAGATGAACTCTGTTTTAATTTGTTTTGTAGGAGGAAAACGATTAAGAATCAAATAGAAAATGACAAGACAATTTTAGAGTGGAAAACCCCTAAAAGAAATGGAAAAAACCACTTGACTAAGAGCTAGAAATGCTCTTAGTCGATGCAATAATCAAGTTGTTCATTACAAATGCCATGTTTGTTTTTAGAAATAACAAGGGAAGAGAAAATTTAAGGAAAACCAAGATAAAACCGAAGAAGAGAGTTTTTTCGTTTCCCAAGTGTCCCTTTTATACGTATTTCTTGCTGTGTGAATAGTAGGGTGTCATTTTGTGCTTGTCCCATGCGTCTAGGTCGGCTCGTGTCGGGTGGGACAGACGCCGGGCATGGCTCTATACCTTTCGGTGCTACTAACCAAAAGCATAGTCTGTGCGTCTTGGACCGATTGGTCCAGACCTTTCGGTGCTACTAACCGGCTGTCTCCAGACCAAAGGAGGCTCGTACGACTCTATTAGGCATGTCTCTGTCATGATTATCAGAGGCTATTGTCACATGTTGAGAAATACGGATGGCCCGAAGCATAGTCTGTGCGTCCCGGACCGATTGGTCCCGATGAGGAGGAGAACACTTGCCTCTATCGATCGGTCCCGGTTAGTAAAAACGGGTATTTGGGCTCGACTGTTCTCGTCGGTCCGTCCATTCACGTGAGCTGGATCTGTGCCTCCAAGTTCGGCTTTTGTCAATTGGACTGGTTTGGCTAAGCTTGGGTCTAACCAGGTTCGGGGTACCGGATTCTGATGGTCTCATTAGTCATTATAATAAAATGTTTATTTTAACCTTTATATTAATATATATTTTATACATAAATATAACTCAAAAAAATACTAAAATATTCATTACATATAAAATAAACTAATATTTATATCTAATTTTTAATACTTATTTTACAATGATGTACCAAAATATAAATTATAATTCTATTATAACAATTTATAAATACATAATAATTTCATTTAAAATATATTAAAAATTTTCACCAATTATGAAGACCGTAACATCCCCGTGGGTCGACATCAACTTTACAAATGTTTCACAAATTCTCTAAATTCAAGAAAAAACTAAACGAACGCAGATACACAATAACTTGGAAAATTGACGTAATATTTGTGAAATGTGAAAAAAATTGGTTATAGTTTAGTTTTAAAGGAATTAAATTAACTTTGAATATCAATTTTGAAATTTACCAAATCACGGTGGATTGACCATACGTATCATTGCATGGTCATATGATCGCCGAAAATCTCGGTACGATCACTGTAATTGCCTAGATTTTTTACGGTTAAAAATAAAACTACTGTATGGTCACTGCAACGCAGTGATCACCGTAAAACCAAACAACTCCAATATCATATTGCACCAAAGGTACCAAATATTGCAAATTATTTCCATTTGAATTGTATTGGCTATATTTTTGCATTCTAAAATTATGAGTTTTAATATTTTATTAATGACAAACAAAATCTAAGTTGCAGTGACAACTTTTAATTATTATAGCCAATGGAGTTAATTAAGTTTCAAAAGCACAATTTAATGCTTTAAAAAAGTACTCACCTCAAATGTCAACAATAAAAACCTTTTATGAATGCATTTAATTCTAATAAAAATTAATAATTAATAAAAACGGTGTTTTCTAAGAAGAGAAACGAGTTCCAAAAGTCTATTCAATAGACTTGGGATCTTCCTAATATTTACTTTACGGAGAAAACCAAGTCATAATGGAGTTGAAGAATTGTTTAGATTTATTATAAACTCTATAATTTTTTAAATAGAATAAATCGATACATGCAAAATCAATAATTATAATAATTTTTATGACTACGTTTGTTATTGGCTCCTAAACTTTATAATTATGTAAAGGTGGTGTCTCTAAACTTTGCAAATTGCATACAAAACCTACGAAGTTGAAATAATGTGCGTGGTTGCCCCCTAAACTTTAAAATGTTGTAAACACTGTGCTCTCAAAGTTTAAGAATTACGTGGTTGACTCCCAAACTTCCAAAACCGTTTATATTTGACCCTTATACTTGTTAATATTTTAACCGTTTATATTTGACCCATTAACCTTGAAAAGATGTTAGGACTATGCCTCCAAACTTTGAAAATTTTAAAAATAACGCATAAATTATCAAAACCACTTATACGAAAAAGACGAAAACCGCTACTATTCACTCGAGGGTCATTTTTGAATGGTTTTGAAATTTCGGGAGCTTCTCTCGTAATTTACAAAATTTTGGGCATCGTCTTTACACTATTTTAAATATTATGGGTCAATTACACAATTTTCTCTAATTTTTATATATAACTTTGTTTAGAAAAGTATTTTGAATGAAAAGTTATATGTTTCATAAACTCTTTATCTTTTATAAATTCATTTTTTATTCTTCTAGGTTTTAAAATTGGCAATTTACATCATTTATATAAAAACACTACAAATTAATTTATAAACTTTGTATTATTGTGAATTTTGTTTCTTATGTACGAAATTATCATAATTTTATAAATATATTTCATGTCGTGTGTTCGGTATCTCTACTTATAGTTAATTTCATAAAATCAATGTTTTCATACATGACGATATACCGCTGTATACAATATTTTGGGGGGAAACCCGATATCTTTGTGTTATAGAGCTCTATACATTATCATTGAGTCGGGACATAGGATTTATTAGGTTTCGATTCCAAAAATAATCAAAATATTGATTATTGAATTTTTTTAAAATGTGATAATTAAATAAATATTTTTGGTATTATCCGAAATATCAGACGAATTGACCTTAACAACTATGAAATTTCGGGCCAATATAAATATATTGATATTAAATAAATTCATTTGAAATTTTCAAAATTAAGTATTTTATGTCAAACCACTACAAAACAAGTATTAAAAGTTAATATTGTTAATTTTAGACATTTTAAACGAATTTATAAATTAGTAATCAAGTAAATTAGACAAATTGAATAAATCTCGAAATCTTGAAGGACTAAATATGATTTTTCTATGATAATTAAATAATGTTAGAGATATTAAAAACATGACATTAAATATATACAACTTAAAAGGTAATTTAGTACTTAAGTATCAAAATTTACACTAATAAAAAATTGAGGTTTTTAAATGAATATAAAAAACTTGAAAATTAAAACTGAAATTTATCCTTTTGTTTTATTTTAAAGTCAATGGGAGTAGAGCTATATATTACAGTGTCTTGTTGCGATAGTGTACTGAATTTAAGCCTTACATCTCTTCTGGTTTAATGTTGGTTATCAATAACATGAAAAGTATGTCTGAAGAGGATTTGTATACAAAAGATGGAACGTTAGATTTTCATGGAAAACCAGCAAAGAGGAGCTTAACCGGAGCGTGGAAAGCTTGTGCATTTATTTTAGGTATTATTTTGCCTTTTCACTAAGCAGAAGCTACATTTTCTCATTTACGTGTACATTTTGTTGAAATATTGTCTCACATATGTTGTAGAGATATAAATATTTTAGTTTACAAGAGAAGTGAAATTATGAGTAATTGAGTTGATCCAAGTTTTTTAATGTGATTCACTTCTTTTATAAATTATGCTAGACGGACACTCTTCTGATCCTATTGAATCTTGAATTTCTGCACATTTTGTTGATGTTGTTTCTCAGTGCATGCATGCTTTGAGGGATTGGCATTTGATGGGATTAGCCGAAATCTTGTTGTATATTTGAAGAATATGATTGGCCAAAGCAATTATAAAGCTTCTATAAGTGTAAGTAATTGGAATGGAACAAGTAACATAACTCCTTTGATCGGAGCATTTGTTGCTGATGCATATATTGGAACATATTGGAGCATCGTTATCTTTTTGATCATCTATACTAGTGTGAGTTTTTTCTATTCACTATATAAAATGTTGAAATATCAAATTATAGAGTATGATCGAAATTATGATGAGAGTGTGCACTGATATAACATATAAAGAGAAGATACCACACAATAAAAGATTTGAACACGTTATTTACCATGTTCTACATTCTCTCTTATAAACAAATCCAAATTTCATCTCAAATCCAATGTGTGACAATTTCATTATTTCAACACACCGCATCAAGTCCAATTATTGAAATTCATGATTGTATGGGCTGGAAGAGAGTCGGTGTTGCCAGGTTCATAAGAGAAGTAACCTCAAACATTCTTTATAAACTAGAATATTTGTATTTTCACGACTGATGTGAGATATATTTCAACACCAACCACATGACAAGTTGCACTTGACAATTCCAATCGGTGGATTACCAACCGATCAATTTCATTAAGCCGGATTAACCCCCGACAATTTCACTCAAAATTTTTCCGAACCCGCTCCGATATTTTGTTTAAATTATAGAGTTTGACCGAAATTATGATGAGAGTGTACCCGTAAAAGGAAATGAGATCACACCGTAAAAAACTTGTACAAATCATTTACTATGATCAACATTTCTTCTTATAAACCAATCAAAATTTCGTCTCAAATCCGATGTGGGACAATTTCATTATTTCAACACCATAGTAAATGATTTATTCAAATATTTTATGGTATGGTCTCCTCATTTTATACGTTATATCCGTGTACATTCTTGTTATAATTTTGCGTGATGCTTGAAAATGAGATTGAGAGGTTTGATTTCGTGTTTTGTTTCTAGGGTATGGGTTTATTAGTTTCATCCGCATCAATACCTGGGTTAAAACCAGCAAATTGTGAAGGCGAATTCGGCTCATGCAAAGCCACCGAAATGCAAACTTCATTTCTTTTCGTAGCACTCTACATGATTGCACTTGGATCAGGTGGTATAAATCCTTGCATAGCATCATTTGGTGCAGATCAATTTGATTATAATGATGAAATAGAGGATAAGAGTAGAAGTTCATTCTTTAATTGGATGTATTTCTCAGTAAACATAGGTGCTATGATTGCTTGTACAATCCTCGTTTGGGTACAAACAAATGTTAACTGGCAATGGGGTTTTGGGATTCCAGTTTTGTTCATGATAATTGTTGTTCTTTCGTTTATATTCGGAACTCGTTATTATCGGCATCAAAGACCTATTGGGAGTCCTCTAACTCGACTTTGTAGAGTTCTTGTTGCTTCTCTGAGGAAGTATAAAGTTCAAGTTCCTGAAGATGTTAACTTGTTGCATGAAATTTTTGATGTTGAATCTTCTTACAAAGTAAATAGGAAGCTTCAGCATACTAAAGATCTTTCGTAAGTTTATTATATGATATTAGAAACTCATTAGTATTATTTGTTCTTTTATTAGTTTAAACATTGTTTGTTTTGTATTTCTTGTGAAAATTAGATTGATTAAGTTTATGCAACGTGAGAGGTACCATCAAAATTGATTTGGTGAAGCATTTTAAGTGTGATTTACTTTCGTTATATCTCATTCGTTTGCGCTCTCCTCATCTTATTTCGATCAGATTCTATGATTTCAATATAATATCACACTTGGTTCGTTAAAGAACCTGATTACTATTGCAGGAAAATCAACTGCAATTAACAAGACCAAATCTATTATATGGTGGTATTTGAGGGGAAGTTTCGAATTTGTCAAAGATTGACTATAAAAATAAGATTGATTAAATTTATAGGGTTTGAGGAGGATGCCATTAAAATTGATTTTACAAATTTTTTAAGTGTAGTTCATTCAATATTTTCATACCGGTCCGAAATTTCGTACCGCCCAGTAAAAAAATTAATATTTTTTTTATTTTTTCCGGGCATTACCTGTCACCGTTGCCGCTTCATTTTTGGCGTACCGACCGATATAAAAACATGGAGTTCATTCCCTTTATATCCCAATTGTTCACTTTTTCCACAAGTCAAAATCCATTGTGGTTATACTTGAGCAGAATTTGCTGATTTGTCTCACATTATTTATAAAAATGAGATTCATTAGATTTATAAGGTATGATAGTAGTATCAAAATTGACTTGATCAAGTGTGATTCACTAAAGTCTTATCTCATTCATTTTTAGTCTCTTTTTTGTTTATTGGATCACATTCTATAATTCTAACACATTGATTGATGCATGTAGATTCTTGGACAAGGCAGCAGTGGTAATCGAAGAAGACAAAATAAACTTGTCTGTTAACCCATGGAGACTTTGTACAGTCACCCAAGTCGAAGAAATGAAAGCCATCGTACGTTTACTTCCTATTTGGGCTACAGGAATCACATTCGCATGTGTATACTGCCAAATAGACAACTTTTTTGTTCTTCAAGGTCTTACAATGGATCCACATATTGGTAATTCAAATATCGAAATCCCCGCAGCTTCATTGGTTTTCTTCAATACTTTAAGTGTCATATTTTGGACAATTCTTTACGATAGAATCATCGTTCCCGTAGCTAGAAAGTTCACTGGTCACAAAAATGGCCTTACTCAGCTTCAACGAATAGGCGCAGGTCTCTTTATCTCTATTATAGCCATGATCTGCGCAGGAACCATCGAGCTAATCAGGCTAAAATACATCAAAAAGCATAATTATTACAACATGGGTCAAATTCCCATGTCTATTTTATGGCAAATACCACAGTACTTTCTCATTGGGTGTGCAGAAGTATTTGTTTTAGTGGGACAAGTTGATTTTTTCTATGAACAAGCACCTGATGCGATGCGAAGTTTGTGTTCGGCTCTTGGACTGACAACATTGGCTCTTGGGAACTTTATGAGCACATTGATGGTTACGGTCGTAACTCGAGTCACTTCTGGACGAGGAAAGGCTGGTTGGATTCAAGATAATCTTAACTACAGTCATCTTGACTATTTCTACTATCTTCTAGCTGTGTTAAGTACGTTGAATTTTTGTATTTTTCTCTTCTTATCCCATTGGTATACGTATAAGAAGCCTGTGCTTACTCATGTTTAGACAATAATTTGTAATAAATATACTACAGTCTACAATAAGATATACAAATTATTATAACATGTAGACTATTTTACTTACAATTTATATTTCTGTTTTTTATTATAGGAAATAAAAATTAATGATTTTATAGAACACATTTTATTTTTCATTTTAATTTTAAATAAGTAAAATTTATAATTATTAATTTTATAATTACAAATCAAAAACATTATTTTTAATTTCACCTTCTAATTCTAGTATTTGAAATGACTATAATATTCTTATTTATATTTTTATACAATTTTTGACTTATAAGAGGTGACTCTACGTAAATATGGCATAATCGACATTGCGGAGTCGGGTCATCGTCACGATGATAATATTGTAGAATATAATATTTTGTAACAATCAGATGGAGTTTCGAATAATAATTTATTATTGAATTAAATCTAAAAATATGAAAGTAATTTTATTAATATATAAATTATCATTCTATTTTTACAACATAACACTATATGTTTTAATACTTCATAATTTATATTTGTTTTTTATTTCTCTTTCTACATAAATTATTTTATAGAATTCGTATAGAACATACCATTAGTTCACAAAAGTCAATTACTTACATATTTCTTCTTATAAACCAATTTAATTTACATCTCAATTCCAATTTGGGACAAATTTAATGTATCAGTAACCCTTCGCTAGGGTATAAAGTAAACTAATCGAATCAATTCGAACATAAGTAAGTCACAACAACAATATTTTTGGATTCAAAACTACATTTTCTTTATTGAACATTATGATATTAATCAAGAAGCGACAATCAACACACATTTCAATTCATCTTTTTAGTTCAATATTGTTCATATTGAATTAGACCAAATTTTGAACTAAACTCATTTACTTAAAAAATTGACCATATACTCGATCCATATGTCTTGTTCAATTCTCTATATACTATGTAACTTTATAAGGTGCAAATCAAGACACATTTCATATACATCATGGTACGGAATTGACAATCACAAGTGGTACTGGAAATATTATGCAATATGAACGCATGCATCATTACAACCCATACAATAACATTAAATTGACTAAGGTGCAATAATAAGTGTCTTGTCAATAGGAGGCGGGGGAATAGGCAAATGACCCTTCTCTTGGAGGCTCTTTACGGTGTCGTATAAGCACTGCTTCACCGGTGTGAACTCTAGCCCAAGTTCCTTCAGCTTTTCGTTTGAGAATTTGTACGCCTTCTTCCTTGGATTTTTCTCATCCGAGCATCTTATCCATAAATAAATATTATTTTCAACAAAATACCAATTAATTTTGATTCCAAATTATGACTACTAGAGCCGGGTCCATTGTCTTGGGGAGAAAAAGATACATATAAAAATAAGGCAAATAGAGGTCATTATCAGTTAACAGATATCTCTCTAATATTTTAAAATTTTGACAAATTTAATCTTTAAAATCTTTTAAAAACAAAAACTTTAAATTTTTAGTAAAATAATCTCTATATTTAGTAAATTTTGCTAAATTTAGTACTCAAAATTTAATGTGTAACAAAATTGGTCCTGAAATTATAAGGACTAGTTTTACCATACAAATACCAAATTTGGAAATTTGTATTTTTGCAAAAACATTCAAAATATAGAACTATGGATGATGTAAAATTAAAGTGTATGGAATCAAATATGTTATTTTCTCAATAAAATTTTAATATAAAATATTGCAAAAAAAACAAATAATTAAAGCTCTCAAGTCATCATCATGTGGTAGGTAAGAATGCTAGAGGTAATTACTAAATAAGCTGTCATATTCATACGCGTCATCACAAGATCATGCTTACCCACTAATAATGGGGGCCAATCATATTCCTATGTTTAATAAAAAAAATTAAAATAGTAAATTATTAAAAAAGGGGCTTTTAGTTTTATTACCTGGTTGGAACAGAATACTCAGGGAAGAACTTAGAAAGAATCTCGACGATCTCGCCACGGTGAAGAACGCTTTCAGCACAAAGATACCGACCAGAGGCAGCAGGAGTTTCATAGAGTAAAATATGTGCTAATGCAACATCCTTAACATGAACGTAAGCTTGAATGGAGTTTGCGTATGTTTTAGCGGAGCCAGTTAAGTATTTGAGTATATGAAGCACGCTTGCGTTAACAGTAGCTTGAAGTAACGGGCCGAGGACAAGAACAGGATTGATGACAACTAAATCTACACCTAATTCAGATGCTGATTCACAGGCTGCTTTTTCGGCAACAGCTTTGCCGTAACAGTACCAGTTCTAGAAGATAGATTAAGTAAGTGTTAAGAAATGATTAAGAGGGAGATTAATGATTTAAATATATTACCTTCGTATTCTTACAAAAGTCGAGGTCACTCCAGCATGTTTCGTCGACGATTTGTTCTGGGTCTCGATTGGGATCCATGTAAATTGCACCAATAGAAGATGTGAAGACTACCCTTTTAACTTTAGATTCAGAGGCTGCACGAATTACGTTCTTTGCTCCTTCAACTGACGGTTCCACCATCTCTTCCTTCACAAGTTTAACAACAAATTGTTGAAATAATGAAATTGCCTTGGAAATTGAACGTGGTGTGAATTGTCCCAACTCTAAAAATTTAACAAGATATCAAAACATGTTCGGAAAAATCTTGAATGATTTTGTCGGATTAGTCTGGTTAAATGAAATTGATCCGTTAATAATCCACCGAATTGACTCGTCGTCAAATCTAACTCATCAAATGATTAGAGTTGAGGGGATGTTGAAATAATATCTCAAATTGAATGTGTTGAAATATATTTCATATCGGTTGTGTAAATACAAATCTTATAGTTTATAAGGAAAGTGATATTATAAGTAATCGGTTTATGAAGCTTTTTCAATATGATTCAGATCTCTTATGAATTCAGTTACACCGACAATCTTACGATCAAATAAATTCAAAATTTCTACAAAATGTAGCGTAGATTGTTTAGAAAAGACATATTATAATAAATGATTTGTTTAAATTTTTTATAATATGATTTATTTTATTATATGTTATATTTGAATATATTCTCTCTATAAACTAAGTACACAACTTTTATCCATTGAAAATGTGATGTAATAATTTGGATTTAAAAAAAATAAAAAAAGTAGTCCGTACTCCATACTGCAGTACAAATTGCAGATTTATAATGTAATAAAAGCTTATCCGTTGGATTTGGAAGGGCAGATCATGATCCACTTTTTTTTTTCAGTAGAGGCAGACATTTACCTAACACACATGGCTTGAATTTCGTGTCCCCATTGGTGTAGATTTGGACTTAATGTCCAAATATCATTGAAGAAAATGGAAGCAAACCAAAAATTGCGTTTCAACTACTTCGCTTCTAAAATACTCATCTTAACAAAGAAAAAAAAACATATTTTTTGACAAACTCTACCCACCCACAACGGTATTTGGTTTTTTCTAAACAAATCCACTGCAAAAAACGCTTGAAATAATGAAGTTAGTAAGTATACTTACCGGGTCATCGGTGACCGGAGAAGCTGTGTGAAAAACGCCATCACAGCCATTGATGGCGTCAAGCAAACTCCCATAATCATTGAGCTCACTTCTCATAAGAATTAGTCTCTCATTTGCCCCCTCCAGATCTCTCAAATGCCAATTTTTTGAATCATCTATAAATTTACAGTAAGATTAAACTGAAAAAAACGAACAACTAAAGCTTCCAATTCTCACCTGGATTTCTCACCGTCCCTCGCACTGTGTAACCCTTCTCAAGTAGAAGTTTAACGAGCCACGAGGCGACGAATCCTCCGGCGCCGGTAACACAGACGACCTTCCCGGGAACTGAAGGCATAGCTGGAGAAGAAAACCGCGTGATGATGATGAATCAAATGTTGGCCGATGTGGTGGTGCTGTAACTGAAATAGAAGGGTGGATATATAGAGCAAAAATCGGGGCTTCACTTACCAACCACGTATTAAGTTAAAAGATATTGAGTGCAATTTCGTCTTTCATTTTATTATTTCTAATGGTTCACACGACATAACCTGCCATGGACATTTTTATCACCTATTTATTATATTATATGATATTGAGGTATTCAAGTTAATAATGAGTATGCTTTATTTTGTTAACATATTCATTCCTTAGGTGTATTTGTCTTTCAAATAAAATGAATTAGGTCAGGTCAATCAATCATTCCTAATATTTTGTAAGTTTGGAAATTGAATCTTTGATCCACCTACTCTATTATTTTAGATGATTGTGAAGGGGATGTTTGATGGGCTAGTTCAACCTGTGGCTAACCATGGAATATAATATAAGAAATAACTTGTTCTAAAAATATAAATATTTAAGGAGAATGATATTATAAGTAATTGATTTGATCTAATTTTTTTAATATATTTAATTTCTCTTATAGATTGTGTTATACAGATACTCTGCTGTCACATCGAATCTTGAATTTATACATGTTGGGTGATAATCAAAGATTTAGTTGAGTGTAATCTATTCGTGAGAGGGCTACATTTAATATTGAGAAAAGTATCATGATTGGTAAGTAACATCGATGGGGTGTATGATTGTTAGAGAGAAATTCACTTTAGTGGAAATAATTCTAATGAGCAAGAATAACTCTTGTTTAATATACGAGTCCAATTGTTGAGCAAGGCAAATAAGAAGACACTCAATCTTCACGTGTAAATCAGAGTAATTCCACATAAAAACCACGAAGAGTAATCCATGGTTATAAGAACTTGTGTTTAGTTGGGTGATAAGCTCAAGGCCCACAACATATCATCGACAATCGATTTAGTCGGTATATACAATGGGTATCAAGAGATAAATGAGATTGGTGGAGAAGCCCTGTTGAATTATTTTTTGTTAATTGAAAATGATTTATGTATTTTATCTTAAGTTTAGTTTTACTTAAAGTATAAAATAAATACACCAAGATTTTTTAAATAGTATCCGATCACGATTTTTTACTTATAATTGATTGTATCGGTAATTTACTATCCGACCATGCGTTATTCTCACTAATTAACAAATTGAAATGTTCGCCAATCACTGACAAATAACACAAGTAATCGCAATAAATCTAAAGTTAAGTGATAGAATTGCTCAGTATTTTCTCACAAAACTTTCGCTTACACATATACTCCGGTCTGAAGGTTTCAAACATTCAAAGTTTTTGAAAATTTTGTTCATAAGACTCACTATTTATATAATCAGGACTATGATCTAATATAAGAAATATTCTACCGAATATTCTACAATATTTTTTTCAATATCTTTAACCGCATCTTTCATATATCTAGTTAACATATATATTTGTATATCTTCTTCCATATTTATCACCAGTAGAATATATATTCATATCTTCTTCCATATATATGTAACCAACAAAATATATCCCAATATCTTATTCCATATATTTCATAGGTCAATTAAGAAAAGATATTTCATCTTCATTACTCTCGAATCCCGATCCAAATCTAATCCGACTGCTATCAAATAGGCTCATTACAATCGTACGATCGGTATCCTTGATCGGTTGATGGGACAAATCAAGCCGATCAATATCACAGCTTCCTGTTAGGTTTCCCCGTTCAGTAATATCCACCATCGAGCCTTTCGACTATCACCCGACTTCCATTCCTAACATCGACTTGGTCGACCAACATGACTTACCGGGGATACCAAGTGGCTTATGTCAATCAGCGTAGAAGAACGACCGAGAGAAAACCTAACATAAAGAGATGATGTTGATGGGAACGATCAAGTGATTGTTCGGTACATATTTGATGGGAACTATTTGATAAAAGAAGGATTAGAATTGAATCTATGTATCTCGTTGACTACATATATAAAATAATTTATGGAGATATACATTGTTGCTAAATATATGAAAGATGTGGTTAATCATATGAAAAGAGAATATTGTATAATATTCGGTATGATATTTCCTAGATTAACTATGATTTATAAATAAAGGATCTCATGGACAGAATTAAAATGTGTAGTATAGTGTTCGCTATTCTTCTTTCATAGTGAATTCGCAATTTAGTTTTATCGATCACGTGATTTTTCACGGTTGTAGGTTTTCACACTAAATCTTGTGTATTTTATTTTTCTTCATTTACCTTAGATTCTCATCGTATTAATTCGACATAACCTGAATAAAGAGAATCCTTCTCACAGGATGAATTCCACCAACAACCGATTAGTCAAATTGAATTTATATCGACTATAGTGTTCGTAGTGGAGACTTTTTCTAGAAACATTGTCATCAACGTATCGATGGTATGTGAACTTTTCATAGACAATTTAGTTCATCTTTTGTAGAAATTGTACACCCTTAAAACTTGCTTCAATTGATCACTAAATCATTGATAAAAAGTGAACTTTGTGGATTAGTTGGGGACTAGGGTAATAGCAAATATGACAAGTTGAAGTTTAATGTAGCGCCGCCATATGACTATTGTTCTCATAAATTATGCGCATTTGTATATTTCCATATCTTAAAAGTGTGCATGGAGGTGCTCTAGTTTTATGTCATTATATGTTGTCAATGCCTCTACTTAAACTCCTTTACAACCAATAATTTTATATATCTCACCATTCTAATTGAGCTGTATTTTATAAATCCACATATTCTCAAGTATCTTATTATTTCATGATACTTTCATTATTTGAATGGATTCCATTAGTCATTTCTTTATATCTTTATGATGTATTTCAAGTACATATGTTTCAAATAGGAGAGCATATTTGTTGGGATCCTAAAAAGGTATCCAAAGTTGCCCGATTTTAATTAGGGAAAAACCAAACCGGGGTTTAGATTTATTTTTATAGAGGGAAGACCTTAGCTTATCGTTCAGTATGTAAGAGACACGAGAATTTGTGTGGAAAACTCCATGGAATAGGGATAAAACCACGGTGTTCAGATGTGAATCTCTCGGTGAGTTTTCCACTAATTAAGAGAAAAAAATGTTGTTACAGGAGGTTTGTAGATACAAAGAGTGCAATTATATGATATGTCTAAGAACTTTTAAAGTGTCTAACATTCTCTCATTCCTAAGTATTAATAGATAATCGGGGACCAAACTGTCCTTTCCCCCGCCTGTTTGTGCTTACGTTACTAGGTTTCTTCCATTGACCAGCCCACTGACAATCCTTGAAAATGAAGATATTGTAATCCTATGACATAAGGGTTGTCTAGTCCAAATATCCAAGTGGTAGGGATGTCATGTCTCTTCTAAAACACAACCATATGGAGCGCCACGAGCAACCTTTAAATATCAATAGAATGAATCTATTGTTATGTGTATGTTTTATTTTGTTAAGATATTCATTCCTTAGGTATTATTTGTCTTTCAAATAAAATGAAATAGGTCAGGTCAATCAATCATTCCTAATTTTTTGTAAGTTTGGGAAATTGAATCTTTGACCCACCTACTCTATTATTTAAGAAGATTGTAAAAGGGATGTTGGATGGGCTAGTTTGATCCTTAGCTAAACATAAAATATAATATTAGAAATAGATATGGGGTGATAGTCAAAATATTTAATAAATTGGTGAGAGGGTTACATTTAATATTGAGAAAAATATCATGATCAACATCGACTAGAAATATTCAATGGCTAAGTAATAGACTAGGTCGACACTCTACATGTATGACCTAAAGGATAAATACTTCCAAGCAAGAATAACTGTAGTACAACCTTTGTTTAATATCCTAGTCCAATTGTTGAGGTAACACCACACTCAATCTATACGTGTAAATCGGAGTAAATTCGTAGAAAAACCAGTACAATGTTCTTTGTACTGGTTTTACGGATGGAGAAATTAAACACCTTGATTCATATTTCATTGAGCAAGATCGGATACAAGAATCACATATTTTCAGAGTAGGGCTAATAGCCTTGATTCCTACTTATTTGATTTAGTTCCTTTTACATAACAAAGCCTCCCCGTTGCACACTTGCAGCCTTCTCCCTCTTGTGAATTTCATAAAGACACTTTGAAGAATACCGTGAGTTAGAGTTGATTTTGTTGAATTTCTAGAATCAGGTTAATTTATGTTGAGAGTATGCTCGGATATAACATATAAAAATAAAGAAATCACACTGTAAAAGAATTAAACAAATCATTTACTATAATTCAATGATATGCATATCTCCTTCATTTTCTTTGGAGGAACAATTAATTAACCTCCATTATTTTGGACCACCATGTGCAGCTCATTCATCAATATTCAAGCAAGAGGATTCAGGATTGGTATCCTGTTGGACATGTAGACAAACAAAGACCAAATATATAAAATGCACATATCTCTCACACTACATGCCAATTGCCAATACAAGAAATTGGGATACAACTTTACCAGGCAGATTCACCTGCCTTGGAGAGGAGATAGTGTTAAAATAGTGTCTATTGTCCCACATCGAAAAATGAAATGAAAGTAGAGTGGATTTTTTTTATAAGAGGAATATGGACTATAGTAAATGATTTGTTCAAATTTTTTACGGTATGACATTCTCCCTCTTATACGTTATATTCGAGCACACTCTCACGTAAATTGACTCGACTCTATAAATTTAATAGATAGTCTTCGCCGATTACTTCCTTTCAACTTTTGTATATTAAGAAATACTATTGATTGTTCTTGTGCTCCCTTTGTAAACTGCCAGTCTCTCTTGTCCTGTGTTTAGCCATCTGATTTACTCAAACTGTGAACTTCAAAATTGGGCCTCAGCTATTAGCCCAACTATCTTGCATCTATTCAGACTCAGATTGAGTATTGGGCATTATGTTTAATATAAGGGCACAAAACAATTCCATAATTGATACAAATATATAACATTCTACGTGTCAATAGATGATTTTGACCCAACCTTTAGTATTTAACACACTAATTGACTTAATCCTATGGGTCAACCCGATTGGTTTTTGGGTTTAATTGTTTGATCTTGTATTTTGTAACCCTTTGGGTATGATTTTGGTGAACAATCTTTGCTATGCAATTCAGACATTTCAAAATAGTATGTTTTATTATCATCTTCTTTAAATAATACTGTTGAAAATTAATCACTTTATAATTCTATATTTCGATGATTTTAACTAAGACCAAATGCGGAATAGAAAAATGACACATATATTTTACGTGGAACCTGAGTACATGGAGAAAACCACGGACTAAACAAGGTCAATTCACTATCGAATGAATAACGAAAATACAATACTCAATAAGACTCATGTTCTTGAATTGCTCTCATTGCACTACTGCCAATTTGACAAAGCCGACGTGTATTTATAGCTGAGATTCAGTCTCATGTTTCCCACGTTTGTCAATCAGGTCGTGCTTCTTATTTTTCATTTGCACGTTAAATAATGGATGACTTCTTCTTCTTGTTGTGCTCGATTGATGGTTGATACATGTCATCGACACTTTCTTTACTCTTCCATTGGATCTATACGAAAAACACCATGTCATGTGACTGATCGATATAACCCCGATCGGTCCTCGAGACTCCCATACCAATTGCCATTTCCTGGTCCACAAAGTATACCGAACGGTCTTTGGTCAACAAATAGATTATTTAATGAATTAGGTGCCCAGTTTTGCCGACTATAATAAGTTAACAATCATATTGTCATTTATATATATATATATAAATGAGGGTAATAGAAATGTACGGTGGTAGTGAAACATAGCATTATTTTGTAGCAAGAACATGTGTATTTAATGAAAGGAATGGGAAGATATAAGTTAAGTGAATTGAGACAAACGCAGCAGGCAATCACATGCTACAAAATAAAATTAAGTCTAAAAAAGTAACATGACTATCTAGACGCAATTTGTGGTATGGAATTTTACGCCCATAATTTGATGTGACAATTGCATTATATTTTATTATTCTAAACACATGCATAATAATAATAATAATAATAATAAGTTATGTATTCAAGCTCCCAATTCGAGTCTAATGGAAAATGTTGTGTTCGAATTTCACTTCATATGATTTTGAAATGTAGAAATTAAGAATATTTTATTTATTTCCCCAATTTCGAATTCTAATATTATTAGGCTTATTACATTCAGAACCTTTTAAACATAATGAACTCTATTACAACGAATATGGTGTAATACCATCGATGATGATATGTACTTGACGACAATATTAAATATATGATAAAGAAAAATTCTAACTTTAAAATCTACATTTCAAAACTTAGTAGATATTGTCCACTTTATGTTAATTGTAACTATGTTCACATTCAAAACAATTTTCACCCATATAATTTTTTTTATAGATATGATTTATCTCTAGTCCAATTTAGTTTATTTTTATATTTTATAAATATTTGTATGGATAAGATTGTAAGCATTTATGCCCTTACGACGTTTTCCAAGGAGAGGATAATTTCATTCACTCATTCTTTTAGAGTTTTGATATTTTAGTGTGCTTTTTCCTTAATTCTTTCCCAACATGAATGTACAATATTTTTAATTTCTAATGTTCCATGTAAACTATCACAACATATAATAATTTGTATATTATTTGATTTCTATAAATATTACTAATATGTGTATTCTTTTGTTTAATCTTCAATGCATTTTATTTTACAAACTAAAACAAATCCAATATTAAAAGGAGAAGCTATGATGTGCGGATTCTTTAATTTTGTTCGATGACATGAATCGGATACCCATATCGATATTTGATCGCGCATCAAATATTTTAATTCATAAAATCCAAATTTTTTCGTTAAAAATATGAATTCAAAATATAAGATAAGACTTGAGAATAAAAACATTTTAAAAATTGCTAATTTATCATTGAATGTATTTAAAATAAATGAAATATTATTTGCTAATTTTAAGATTTCGGATGATACTATTGAACTTTAAATTTATTTTTGTTGTATATGATAATTAAGATACTCTTAAATATCACTAATTTTTGCATTCGATTGGATATATGATATAAGACTTGAGAATAAAGATATTTTAAAAATTGTTAATTAATCATTCATTGGTCTTAAATGAATGAAATTTTATTTGTTAATTTTAAGATATTTCAGATGAATTTTAAATTTATTTTTATTATATATGATTCATATACTCTTAAATATGGCGAATTTTCACACGGAATCAGTGTATCTATCTTTACAAGTATTATGAGACATTGTCATTGGCTGAGAAAACCAGTAATAGAAAACCAGAGATAATATCCATATGCAGAACACTCGGGTGTTACGTTACATACATGAAAAAAGAAAAGATAGATAACTACTACGGGCAGAGGTTTTATAGTACACTGCTCCAACATAATATAAAGACAAGAAAAAGAAACACCATTTTCAATTTCCAAATGCAGCAGATGAGAGCTCTATTGAACCATAATGAAGCAACTCCTGAATCATCTGATCAATCTGATCATCTTCAAGGATCTGCTCTTCATTCTCGAAGCTACTGCTGCTTGCTGTACATATACCCTTTTCATCATCTTTAATAACAAGACCATTTTTCTCATCAAAAGCTGCTGCTTCATCTTCTGCTGATTTCTGAGCATGTTGCAGAGAAGCTAAATTACATTTCTGCAACTTAACCATTAGGTTTGCTGATAGAAGCTTTCCAGACCAGGGTTTTACTTCGTTTGGGTTGTAAGAGAAATTTGTTCGTGCTCTCGGCCCGCACATTATCATGGCAGCTTCGTCGTACGCTCTTGCCGCATCCTCGGCTGTTTCGAATGTCCCAAGCCATATTCTTGTCTTTCTGAGATATTATATATGATTCAGATTCAGACAATAATAATGATAATGAATTTGTGAACACTTACAGCAAAGGGTGGCGAATCTCCGAGACCCATGAGCCCCAATGGCGTTGACGCACGCCGCGGTAACGCTGTTGAGATCTTCTCATGAAAGTTGTGAATGAGTGGAAGATGCTCGATGAAATGTCTCAGTGGCACCTGCAAACTGCAATGACTGGAGAAGTGATGAAGAGCCTTTATTCAAGCAAAATTTGTAAGGAATTATGTGAACATTAAATAGAGTCTTGGCCCTACCATTAATTTCCTGTCCATTATTCCCAATGAAAATGTTATTGTTATTTGTCAATCATTAAATTGATTTTAAATAATATTACATTACAACATTATAAAGAAAAATTATGGAGCAGTGATGACATCATATGTTTGGGAAATTGTGAATATGGAAAAACCTTCCCATGTGACTCAATCAAAGGTGAAGGCTCCTTGGACATTACTTTATTTAATTAAAATTCTTACATGTGCCATGATCTCTGTGTACACCACTCATTATCCTTGTTTATTATATATTTAACTCAACATCTTGATCTATTGTTGTAAAAGATGAGAGAGTGATCAAAATTCCCATTAGGCTAATTGTACAAATGAAGGAGGAGTGGTCTTGAAGGTCACTTGTAGTTGAAAGACGTGATCGGCAGGTTCGACCGATAGGGTGAGATCAGCTACACGAGATACTAGTTTGGTCGATCGGCATGACCGACCACAGTGCCTAGGGGCTTTGCAATGATTTGCGTGGAAGATCAACCATGAGAAAATCTAACATGAAATAGTGATGTCGATCAACTTAGTCGGGCGATGAGATTGATCAAGAATACCGATCGGATAATAGTAATGAATTTACTTTATAGAGATCAGTTTGATCATTGGACTCATATTGGAATTCGGGAATATCAAATGAGAAATATTATTCCATTTCTAACCAACATAGTAAATGAAGAAGATATGATGATATATCTTATTAAATATATATTTAGAAGATGCGATAAAAAATATGGAATAATAACATATTTTTTTCTAGTTAAATTATTGTTCAACCCTATAAATACACGGTCTTATGGACACAATCGTATAACAAAAATACATCAAGTTTTCTATTCTTTTATGATAGTGAATCTACGATCGATGTTTATCGATCATGTGGGTTTTCTCGATTTTAGATTTCCACGTTAAATTTTATGTCTTTTCTTTTATTTCTTTATTTATGCTTCACCTATCACGTAAACCAATTTTTACCCGGAATAAATGGAATATTGTTGGAATTTCCCAAAACGCATTGACAACATATTAACCTAACCAATTTAATAAATTAAACGACTTTATACTATATATTTGCATACACTTTTTCATAATATTAATTAAATGACTATAAATTTAAGAAAGGAGATATAGGGAAAAGAAAATGTTTGAAGTGGGATTCGGATATGAGACATTAGGGTGGGTGGTTTGTGGGTCAATAAAGAATAGCGGTTGAATAACGTGTGTAAGATCAACAATTTGATCACCAAAGTTTCTTAATTTTGACAAATATAATTTTTAAAGTTTTTGAAAGACAACTAATCACTTTGATTTTTTAGTAAAACTAGTCTCATAGTTCGTAAATTTTGGCAAATCTACTCCTTGAAGTTTTGATAACTAGTTTTGTCCGATCAAATTTGCCAAATATAAATTTTGGTGACTATTTTTTGTCAAAACATTCAAAGTACGGCGATAACCGATGTTAAATTAAAGTTTGATGACCAAATTTACCAAAAGCATGCAATTTTTTGGACCAAATACACTATTTTCTCATTGTAATATATCAAATTCGACTGATTTTCTGAACACCTATTCTCATTGCAAAGTTTAAATGGTAATAAATTTTGATCCGTTTTAACAAATAGTCAAAGTTGGAGCAATATCCCAACCCCTTTTCAAATTAACTTACACATTATTTTTTTGCCTTAAATCACTTGTTCAATAGGTTTCAATTAGGGGTGCAATGAACATATCTCATTTCACGAGGCATTTGAGTTGATTCGATCATGTTTCGAGTTCGATTTCAATTTTTTCGAATCGAGTAAAGCTCAAATAAAGTTCGATTTTTATGAATGAAACCTCAAAATTTTTAACTTACTCAAGGGTTGAGTGTCTAAAATATTATAATTTATATATTTATAATATTATGTCATTTTAAGTAATTCGAACAACACAATTGAACTCGAACCTAACATAGATACCAATCAAACTGAACCTCTAATTATTGTTCATAGTTTTTGAACTTAAACTTAAACTTAACCTTGAATTGTATTTAGTTTATTTTGAGTCGAATTTAAACCATAAAAAACTCAAGTTCGACTAGATTGAGCTCAATTACATTTCTAGATTGTATTTGACATGATGAAAACGAATAAAGAAATTTTAAAACCTAATAAAAATAATGTTTTCATATTGGTTTGGAATCTCAATAAGCTCAGGATTTGATCCTATAAATCTTTACCATGAATGCCCGATAAAATGGTATCACTTAATACATTATAAGAGAATGAAATAATTTTTTATCTTAATGGTTTTAATTACAACTATAATTTAAAACTTGATGTATTCTAAATATTGGAAATATTGATGGTATGACTCAATATTGATACATTACTGAAACACTTTTGGAGACGTTCCATGTTCTCATTGATCACGTCTGATAATAGACATGTTTGAAACAACGTTTGAGAAATAATGGTAATGTGCGATAATTGTACCGTGCTGTGAGGTGAACTTGATATAAGTGATCGTGATTTAAAAACTGTTTTTGAAATAGTGCAGTGGTCGTGATTTAATAAATTAACTTTTTTGTATTTACTTTAAATTAATTATATATAACTTAAAAATTATATTTCATATTATTTTATGATAAATTCATTATTTCAAAAGTACACTTTAAACATATTTTTATGTTTAAACATAAAAGAAGTTATACATATATTTTTATATTTTTATTTTCAAAACTACACATTATTTCATTATTTTATATATATTTTTATAGTTTAAACATATATTTCCTAGAATAAAAGAAGTTATTGATAAAAAATATAAAAAACAAAACATTTAAACTCTAATTTACCAAGGATAAAATTGAAATTTCATGTGTGTGCTTAAAAATATAAAAATATATATAACAATTTATAAATTTAATTTTTAAAATAACGAAGTGGCCGCTTGGTTAAATCAACTATGAACTCACCTTTGTTTTTTACGTTCGTACGAACATACTTATTATTGATGTTTGATTAATTTAGAATAGAACCACGGTCAGGTGACCACACCGAGCGCTGCACCTTGGTTTCAAACAACACCAATGTTGTTATCCCGACTCCAAGCTTTGATTCCCAAAATCCTGCCTTATTGCTTAATGTGTAAATAAGGCGAGGCATGAACCAAATCTTGATTTTTATATTCATTGACACCATACAACAGAACTAGGAGCCCTTTTGAGCTTCTCACACAATGGCATGATTTCTAAACCTCTAAGGGTCGCTATTTGGCAACTTGATGAGAATAGTGTGTTCAGGCTTGTGATCACATTCATAATCCAGATGAACAAATGCTCGTTCAACTTCCTGAAGTTGCTCTATTTTTATCTGCAGCGATTCTCCAATGGCATGAGCTTCAATCAATGGTAACTCCTCTGGAAGCTCTATGTCAACCTGTTTGTGTATTATCAACTTAACTCACAATACCTTAGCTTTATGTAATGAAATTAATGTACCTCAACGAAGTATAAAATCCCAAATGTGTATGCACGAACTGTATCGACACGTTTAATCTTCGGATCGTGTCCTAGAACAAGATATGTAAGCTTCTGCAGCATTTCTGGGGGAGCACTTTGTCCAACTAACGTTACTGCAATTTAGAAAATAACTTGAATGGAAAAATTGTAGCATATCCTATTCCAAAAGGCACGTCTCTAATTAAATTCACAAGTAAATTGCAATTATGCAACGACTGAAATCACCTATAATTAAACCAAAGAACAAGCAGACTAAAGTTCATGCAACATGTGATGCACCAGCCAAAAAATATTAAAAATTCCAGAATTTATTGTCACAGAACAAATGGATTGTTTCAGTCTAGCACACTTTCTTATTCAGTTAAGAAGAGATTTATCGAAAATAACCTGCATTTTCAAGCACAGTTCCAGACCAATTTGTGATTGTATAAACAGCTAGAGCAATAGCTCCAAAAGGATCGATCCACCAAAAATATTTGTCAGCGAGAACAGCAGCTACCAATCCTACTACATTGGTTACCACATCGAAATAATGATCCTATTTTGTGGAATAATGAAGAGAAGTGTGAGTGTGTAGTCATAATATAAATCAGTAGTGTGTATTTTCAGAATTTACCTTTGCATATGCACGAACAATATTGTTCCTTGAACTCCTGCAGTAAATCCAAAGAATGAGCTTTACCCCTGTTGCAGTGAGCATGATGATATACAACCACAGAAGTTGTTGTGCGCTCATTTTCTCTGAAGCTTCATTTTTTATCAGTTGCTCAACCGCTTGCACCAGAACTTGAAAACCTTGTATCAAGCACAAGTAATGTTTGAACGATAAAAAATAAATTAACAAGTAAAGCAGGGTGGTGTGGAATATTTTAGACTTAGCTGTAAAGTCAATACAAATTGGAGTAAAAAGGTACACTTTATGGAATCACAATCATACCAAGAGTTGCCATTACTGCAGCAAAGATGATTATGCCAACTGGTTGAACCCTCAGTTTCCCAATTGGGTATTTGTAAATGTTGATGTTTTTCATAGAGAGATGGGTGAACCAGAGGATGCCCCCAGCCATAAGGTCAAGCAAAGAATCCAAAGTAGATGCTGCTATAGCCAGGGACCCACTTTGTATTGTCGCATAAATCTGAGTATTTTAAAGAATGAGCCTAACAAATCAATAAAAACTTGAAAGGCTTTTCTTCAAATACCTTGAATGCAAGAAGAAATACGTTAGACCAATTTGAAATGTTCATCGCCATCTCCTGCTGGGCCACCTCTCGAAGATCGAGTTCTTCATCAATGGCGTCTGGTGAATCAAGAGAGTCAACTTCCTCAAAAGATCTCAAGGTTGCGAATTGTCTTTCATAATACTCTTTTTCTCCTGTAGATGAAAACAGTATCAATGAACCTACCATAGCCATTCAATGATCTTATTCATTAAATGTAAACAAATAACCAATAAATCCAAAATACCACCCACCTGCAGCTAATCCAGTTGCTCTAGAGAAGTCTAGTTGAAAAGGAGCCTCAGGATCGAGGATAGTCTTCAACTTTTCAGGCAATTTAGACAAGAAATCACTTTTAAGAGCGCTGATAGAACTGCTACTCGTATGGATCTTCAGCGCTATAACTTCAGGCGACAGGAGCGGCGTTTTCTCAGCCATCAAAAACAAATCCTGAATGTTTACTGCTCGCCGGAAACCTCGTTACTACCTAAGAAAACATTGAAGATTCAAATCAGGAAGAAGAACCTTCATGGAAATCTACCATTCCACGTGAGAACTGTTCGCCTTTAATGGTCGCCCACCTACATAATTTTTATTCCTCCAAATGTATTAAAATTTGGAATGTATATTAATTTCTAAATTATTTAATATATTTCAATTTTACCAATAAATGTTACTTTTGAAAATCGTACTATCTAGTATCTCCATTTATTTTCATTAGTTATAGTTGGTTCAACAATTAAAATAATGGTAGTATCATATCTAATCACCAAATCGCTCTTGTACATACAGTAAAACAAAATTATGACATATTTAACGTTAAAAACATTTGTAATATTTTCATGAGTTATGTTTGATTCAATGATTAAAATAATGGAACGATGAGATCTGATCACCCAAGTAAAATTACGATATATTTATTGGTAAAAATCCTTATTTCATGTTAGCTTCTAAAATCAACTTTGAAATAATCGTGATTTGAAAAATGATTGATGTTAAATTATTTCTAATAACTAATATATATGTATCTTATTTATATATAAAAATATTGATATTAATAAAATTTATGAACAACTGTAATATGAATTGGAAATGCATTTATAGTAACAATGACAACGAGTATTTAATATTTATATTTATTAACGGAAATATAAATACTCAACAACGACTTTATTATTTGTAATTATCTGACACTGATTTTTGGTTTATTTATTTGTAAATTAGGTGCCATATTCGTAATTACCAATCATATAATATATTAAATGAAGCCTGCGAAGGCACAGTCATACTCATGTCTGCCACCTTCTTAATGGGCCCCTTAATTTAAATGCATGTATTCTTTCTTCAATTATCTACAACCCATTCCTTATCACACAAATATATAATCGTCGAAAATGATTATTTATCTCATTTTAGGGCGATTATTCTTGTTATTTTTATTTTTAACTTTTTAAGGTAACTTACTATTTATGTTATTATATTTTATCTTCATAAGGAAATAGCAACCAATTTAAAAAAAACACCTTAAGAAACCCATTTTTGTAACGTAGATTGGGGATTGACAATGTCACATCCAACTATGAGTGTGCACTGAATTTTGACACGCTATTTGAAGAAATTTGGCTTCTTGTGCAACTAACGCAAATTTCAAATTGTATTCCTTTTTAACACTGTTGAATATCGGGTTTCACTCCTTTAGCTAAGGGTATACAAGTATTTTTATTTATCTTAAAGATGATATTTAGACCAATATTTTTTGGTTTTTTCGTTGAATTAATGCTAAAAAAAGAGGAGGTTTTTAGGGTCGTACGTGTTGTGTTATTGTGGTCGCATGACCAAAACGTGGCCACATTCTAATTTTTTTTAATAACACGGTTGTGTTAATTTTTTTAAAAAAATATTTTTTTTTCATCTCACTTTTATAAATATCCCATTCGTTTCAATATTTTCCAGACCAACTTCATCATCTCTTCTCCTCAATAGGTAAATGTATAATTTAGTTTTGTAATATTTTTAAATTTTTGTTTTGTAGTATTTTAATTGTTGTTTAGTTTATTTAGATATAGAATGTTTAGGATTATAATATTTGTATGAATGTTTAGTTGTTAATATTGTTGTTTAGTATGTTTAGAGATATTTTGTTTAGAATTTTAATATTTATATGAATGTTTAGTGTTGTTAATATAAATATTTAGTATGTTTAGAGATATGTTGTTTAGGATTTTAATATTTATATGATATTTAACTGTTAATATTGTTGTTTAGTATGTTTAGAGATATTTTGTTTAGAATTTTAATATTTATATGATTGTTTAGTTGTTAATATGAATGTTTAGTATGTTTAGAGATATGTTGTTTAGGATTTTAATACTTATACGAATAGTTGTTAATACCGTTGTTTAGTATGTTTACAAATATTTGGATTAATGTTTTGATTAATATATTTCATGCAGATATGGATAGTCATCGTACTTCTCGTGTACCAACAGCGACATCATTATTGTATCGTCAAGAACATCATATTAGCGGGGATATTATGCGAGGTGAACCAGATACCGTGGTACAATTCAAACACGGAGACTATTACCTGAACAACCTGGGCGAACTAGATCACAAAGTTATCGGGCACTTGATTGAGTGGGGGGTTCTATGGTGTACTTAATACCATATGAATGAAATTAGATCCTCACTTGATGACTGCACTTGTCGAGCGTTGGATGCCAGAAACACATACCTTTTTCTACCGTATGGTGAGACTACCATTACCCTGGAGGATGTTTCGATTATTTGGAGATTACCTATTAGGGATACTTGTATTACCGGTATACAAACCAGTAGAAATGACATGCATTGGGTTGACTTTTGCACAAATACTTTCTGTTGGTGTCTTAATACCAAAGTATTTATTGAGCCGTATTTCAAAATACGGCAATTGGGAGAGTTTGTTATTTCTCGGGTGGCATCGGATTTAGAATCCGATGAGGAGGTTCTTCAGCTGGCCCGTGCTATATGTCTGTTACTCGTAGTAATCGTTATGATACTTGATACAAACGGGGATCGAACGAAGTTATCATTGATAGATCTTTTTGGAGACGATAATAAGTTCACTTCTTTGAGTTGAGAGTCCGATGACTCACAAATTTATATAGCGAGTTATGCAAAAGGGCGTTGGGTGCAGTATTTCGGCTTTTTAATGTAATTTTGTAAGAATCGCATTTGTCTCGTATAATTGTAATGTAATTTAATAGCTTCATAATTGTAGATTTGGGCATGATCTCGTATACCATCGATTACCCCTACACTTAGGGGGGCGATTCGTCCGTGATGGTTATGACGTCCGATGTTTTCAGTTTTATGGATGAAGGTAAATTACGTGTAATATTTTTGTTAACATTAAACAAAACTTTGATTGATCGAATCGAATTCATTTGTTGCAAGGTTATCGGTGGTCATTTGGACCACCACGATACGGTAAACAACTCCATTCAGTAATGTACCGTGTCTATGTAATGTTCATATTTGTTGTGTTTTAATCGTTCTTTTGTAGTTTATATGGAGGTCGTACGAACGTGCGAACTACGAGCACGCCGAAGAGGTAACCACTGCGTTGTGGATGTACATCGAACCACTTATATTCTTCAGTCGCATGGAACCACATCACCTAGACCGTGTATCTCGACATATGGGTCTTTCACTATGGATTCTCGAGCACCAGAACCTGCAGATGTATTTCGCCGCTTGCATTCATACAAGAGTGAGCGAAGACATGATTGGTGTACAATTCACGCAAAATGGATCTCTATGTGGGAAAACTTCCACGAGCACTTGTGCGATGAATTAGAAGGGATCGACGATGATATATACTTTACATGGTACAAGTCACATGGGATGATCCATTTGGCGGTAAGGTCGGAAGAAAGGAACCGATGGAGAGGAGGCTTCGGTGAGCCAATGGATCACGTGGTAATCTTTACAATATTATTTCATTTTTAAGGTAATTTGCTTACTAACTAGTTTCTATGTTTAGGTGACTAAACTAGACGACATCGCAGAGAACGATATGTAGGGTAAAGTGGAAGCATCATAAAGAGTATGAGATGTGAGAGCGACCGCATATTTACAGATGTATGGGCACTGGCCCTCACCGCACTACACATCTCCTGATAGCGGGTTTTCTCCTCCACCTCACAGCGGTACGGGACATACTTCTTACCCAACGCCATTGTGCCCGAATCCTTCGCAACAATAGAACACGTATCCTTCGCAACAACAATATCCTCCACAGTACCCTTCTACCGACAAGAGTTCTTGGATGCCTCCGTATACCACACCCCAGAATGATCCTCGACCCGGTCCAAGTGAGCCCCTTCCAATAAGTCGAGGTCGTCGTCCACTAAGAAAACCTTCTAGTCATGTAGATCCATATGATGATATTATAGACTTTGATTTTTGGGTTAAAAAATTTATATTTTATTACAAACTAAAGATTTTTCAGGTTAAATAATTTTTTACAAGTATAACTTTAATTATCGAAATCCATGTCAGTTTGGATTCTTATGATTCGTCTTTGACCCGCTCTTCTCTTTTTTGAGCGGGAATGGTCATGCCATAGAATCCATCCAAAGTTAGTCCACTCGTACTCTGGCCGTAGAGAGTTTATCACTGCATGATCATACATAGCTCTAAGAACATCAAAGGTCGAGTTGCGTATGAACATATTATCAGGTTGTCTACCAATTCTTTGGACAACTCTAATCGCATGTGATCAAGGAACCCTATAAGTATGTCATTTTGAACACGTTCATGTCTGTCTTTGCAGATCAACAACATATATGTATGATGCACTGCTTCTTCAGTTTTACACATCAACTTCGGCTACGAGTCGATCACCGTCCTACATTTTTAGGGTGTGGTTGTCAGCTTTTTACTTTACCCGACAATAGAAGTTTTGCGATGCAGTCATGAGCACATCCGTATTCGTAATCATACTAGCATTTCACACCTCCGCTCAATAAATGTTCAGTTGGCTTGGTAGAACGTCGTCATCACAATCTTACAAATGGGTAGACAACAAGCAGCCTTCAGAGCTCTATTAATCGTTTATCTCTAAATAATAGTTAGCGTTCCATACCGCTTCCCCAAGTCGTGGGTCATAGTCCACTTCATTTTATCCTTTGCCTCTAACCATCGCCATGCATCAGGATTTATACTCTGAATCTCCATCATGTCATGGTGTCTTTTATACTCCTTAGACCGCGCTCATACTCTATACGCAATCGTTTTTAACTCAGTACTCTTGAATGCAATATATTGGTTGGAGCAAAAATGTAAGACACACCATCGATAGTACAAGTGTCTTTTTGGAAAGATTCCAACTCATTCAGTGCTTCCAAAATATCTGGAGCTCTATCGGAGATCACACATGTTTCGCGATCCCCAATTACATAGCGATCGAGATATTCCAGAAATCATTTCCAGATTCTGCAACTTTCGGTGTCTACCACAGTGAATGCAACGGGAATTACATGGTTTCCACAATCGTGCCCTACGGCCACAAGCAATTTATGATTATTCTTGTCAAAATGAAAAAAAATTCCTTTAATTATACCAATAAACACCTGTAACCATAACACTTCAGTGACCAAATTAATCATGCCTGGAGTACAAGTTGGTCGCTTCAATGGAAAGAACATGATCACAAAACTGATAAGCGTTTATGTTAGCTCTAAAAGACCAAAACATATAGTGAATCATGCAGTTTGGGGAGCCAAACATTGTCTCGTATAGATTCCATCGGACAATAGTACCATCATCCTGGCAATCAACTCATGAAATATCGACGACAATTTCTTCATCGAAGATTCCCACGAACCGTAAACCATCTCAAAGCCACGCTGCAAAGCGTACCAAGCTTGCTCATACTTTATTGTCAACCTATAATTCACTCTATTATGTATCTGAACTTTAATGTTTATGCGGAAATATAAAAAAAATCTTACAAATTTTCAATAAAATAATTAACACCAACAAACAAATCGTACCGTTATCATTCATAATGAATGAGTAAATCTCATAAGCAATAAAATTCCGTGAAAGATTCTGATGACCTTCATCCAGTAGAACGTTGTCACATATGTGGCCGTACTCGTAAAAAGAAATCTGCCAAACGCGGACACGAGCCACACAAATGGTTGGTAGATGAAACTGGCATGTGTCACCCACACATTTGATTACTCACTTCCTTCTCTAAATTGATTTCGATTACTCTGTATTGCCACCGTCTGCGGATATGAAACTTTGCAATGCAGTACTGCAAATAGAACTTATATTTGAACTTCATCCTGACAGCTATATAAGGTTCGTCAACGTCGTACTTCGTGTAACACGTTTAGATGTGAGTATATCATTGCCGCCCACGTCAAATGTCGTTGATAGATGAATGAACCTCATGTCGATTTCCTCATATGAGCATTGTAGTCGGCGAACTAAACCACTACCGGTATGCACATTTATAGCTGGATGTAGATCATCCTCGGGTTCCAAATTCTCTATTTCCACTTCTTCTTCAACCTCGATTTCCGGTTCTGTACATCTTGTGAAATCCCATCGTTCTCGTCCGACGGTACTATATCAAACATGTATTCATAATAAATATCAAAAAATGTTTGTATAAATTTGTAACATACTCTAACTTGTTAGGTTGAAAGATTCTCACTGGGGAATGCATTCTCTGTATTCCAAAAGTTAAAGTTGCTTAGGTTGTCAATGTTGTTGTAGTCTGGGTAACTCCACCCAAGTTCAGGATTTTCACCGGATGGTGTCGATGGTGCAGGAACATTAAGATCAAATTAAACCATGAATTATGATAGGGATCCATCAAAAAACAAATATTACTATGGAAAATGTAAATAAACCTTCGTAAGATCTATTCGGAATTGATGTCGATTACTCTTAAAGTAGTGAATTTCGAAATACAAGATGCTCGTGTTTTCTTAAAGTTCGCATTCCAAATCAAAACGCGGCCGCCTTAAATGATTTAGAACACGGCCCCGTCTTCAAAATGCGGTCGCGTTCCATATCAAAACGCGGCCTCAATAACACAACGAGTACGACCCTAAAAAAATCCCCTTTTTATAGCATTAATTCATCGAAAAGCCAATATTTTATACCGATTCGGATCAATATAATTGGCAATAACGATATATATGATGGTACAAAATTTTATTTATATATATATTTTTTAAAAAAATTTAAAAATAATATTTAATTATTTTATTAGAGTCAGACCCGAAAAACCCTGAATACGACTATAAAATCCGGTACTGTATAGTATTAAAAAATATCAGATCGATATATCGACTTGTATGAAAACATTGGTTGAGACGTAACTCACCATACCTATAACAATAAAATGATGCAATAAAACTATGTGTTCCAATTGATGTTTGTTTATTATGCAATCCTACACACAGTACACATTGGATTACTCACATTAATTGGAAATAAATTAAACAAAATTTCCATACTTTCATGCGGTAACTAATATTGCTGGTATTAAAATAACATGTATGATTCAATTAAATTAATTTAGATAAGTAGAGAAAATATTTTTATAAACTAAAAAAACATAAAGTTTCACTCTATAGGCAAAAACAAGTGTGTGATTAATCATTGACTAGAAAAAAGAACTTAACTATTAAACATGATTAAGGATAAACAATATATGATGTGAAAGATATGAGAAAAAAAGTAACGTGGAATACGATAGTTACATTATATTCTAAATGACCTTGTCATGTTGATTGAATTAATCATTTTATTATAAGTGTTTATATAGAGAAAATGACGTTATTGGTTCTCGTACTTTGATGGTTTTGACAAATTTAATCTTCAAAATTTATTTGTGGCGTTTTTAGATTCTGAACTTTGGACAATTTCTAATATTCATCCTCGTAGTTTTGGATATTTAGCAAAATCGATCCTCAAAGTTCATATTTAAATCGAACAAAATCAGTCCCCGTAGTTCTACACGCAGTGGCAAAATTAGTCCCCGTAGTTTTTAAAAAGTGGAAATACTGGTCCTTCAAAATTAGACGTTAATTCACGTTAATCCAATAACCGTGTCTATGCGTTTCTCTAGGTTTCAATTCTATAACATTATCTACGCGTTTCTGTTGGCTTCCTTGCTTGCTTTGATGAAGCCGCAAAGGTAGGTTATCTTATTGGATTTTTGAGTTGTAACTATCTTTCTGAGAAAGATTTCAATCGGTTTGTGATGTTGATCCGAGAAGGGTTTCAATCCATTTGTGATGTCGATCCGAGAAGGAATCAAATTTACCAAAGATATGAAATTACGAGGACCAAATACGACATTACCAAAGTTCAAGGACTTCAACTACACAAATTACAACTTCGGAGACTAAATTTGTCAAAAATATACAACTTGGAGAACCAGTTTTACCAAATGTAGGAAAGTATGAGAACCAATTTTATCATACATAAAGTATATGAACCTAATTTGTCACAATTGCAAAAGTATGATGACCAAAATTATCATATCTAGGAAACTACGAAGACCAAATTTGCGTGTTGCCTGGGTATATAAATTACATATATGGTGCATTGTGACCGAACTCTTGTTGTAGCGGTTTAAACTGTATGGACATATGTAGAACCAATTTCATATGTTTTTAAATATTTGAAATGTGTTGATTGTTTTTTATTTTTTTTCAAGTTTTCATATAATAAAAAACTAACAATAACAATAAGAATCAATAAATTTATAAATATGAAAATTAATTAAATATCATGTGTACCCTTAAACCTTATGATATAAATTAAATATTAATTTATCATTATATTATTTTAAAAAATATAATAATTAATATACATTATATCTAGCATCCCATATACCAAATATATATGTCATACATGTCCATATCGAAACAAAATTCTAAAGCAATGTGAAAATTTATCATATTAAAATAGAATGATCTAAACTGAATTGAGATTCATACCAATTCTTATTCGAAATATTTGAAATTACCAAAACCAGTTTGATTTTACCAATTTTTCTTTTTCAATTATATTATTCATGAAACTACTGCTAAAATTGAAAAAATGACACACTCTTGATCCCCATAGTTTAGTGTTTTTGATAATTGTAGTCCTCATTTTTTGGATTGACAGATTTAGCCATCATAGATTCATAATTTAGGATGTTTAGGCGAATTCGATCCTCATAGTTTACAAAAACTTTCAAATCAAGCCCGCAAAGTGGTGAAACGGATCCCTGAAGTTTGTTCATTACAATACAAGTTCACGTAACTTACACATACTAACACATTTGGTTCTCATTTTTTGTTGATTTGGGTGATTTTAGTCCTAGATTTTATTAACGGGTAGTATGTAACGTTAGTCTTCATAACTTACCAACTGTTGGATTTGTGTTTTGGTACCTCAGGGTGAATCCAGCGTGTAGTTGGTGACTTAGGTGTTTTCTCGTTAGGGTTTTCTGTTGCATACCACCGAACACATCGGATATATGTTCTTTCTTTTAGCATTTGCAGCTTTGTTTTTGCTGACTTATTCTACCAGCCAACGTTTCTAAATCGAGAGCTACAAAACTAATAACATGTTGTTAGTGTTCTTCTTCATGAATAATTGTTAATTAAAATTTAAGAGATGGGTCAACTTACAACACAAAAAATATGCACCAACTATGAATACCAGTACTGATAAAATGGCTGAAATTATTTTTTTCCTCAGCCGCACAATTAACAGGCACAGGCACAGGCACAGGCACAGGCACAGGCACTCAAGTCTGAATATAAGTTTCATGATCTTAAATTACATATAAATTCATAAACCAAATATTATTCCTTACAAAGATGGCTCGTAACATTCAACCACAAAACCAGCATCTACAGGAAGGAGAACATGATCTCATAATTAAATAAAAATCATACAATCAACAGTACCTGTTGCCTGGAATGGCCTAGAACTGCATTTCATGACAATAATACTGCTTTTGCAGCTGGATTTGCGACAATGATACCCGATGGTGAGACGATCGCATCTACTAATACATCACTCGGTGTCACCGGAATAACAAAATCCTCGACCATTTGAACAGAGTACGAAAGTGCAACTTCAAATCAAAGCAAAACCCTCTGACTTCAATACTAGCCAAAAAAAAGTGTCGTATTTCATTTCGGTAGTATTTAGCATACTTACCACAAACTGGATTCTTCCAGTTTCGATCCTTTACTAGCTCAAGATATCTTTTGAGGAATGCATCATAATAACTTCATTAAAGCAGCAGCATCATCACAAGTCAATCAAGGAGTGCAGAATTTGAAAAGGATATAATGGCTTACCCTCCTCCACGGCCCAAGCGCTTTCCTGTTTTGTCGAAAGCAAGTCCTACAATGATGAAAGTCATACAGGTTGCTTAACCAAACTAGCTTCAGAATAATTTCTCTAACGGACACTAAAAAAAGATTGTAAATTTTACCAGGTATAAGCAGCAATTCAACAGGCTCATCAGCAATCATTACTGAATTTACATGTCAAATATTGGGAATAGGTAGTCAAAATTAAGTTTTCAAGCAATTGTAGATGCAATGTTTTTACAAGGATGAAATACCATTTTCAGGTTCGTTCCCATTGCTGTCAAATGGAGCAGGTTCCAAAATTTCCATTGAGTTTGCCATCAAATCATCCATTTTACTGATGTGAAGCATCCGCATGAAACTATTCTTGTCCTCAACTCTTGGAACATAGAGTTTCTTTCTTCTAGTTGTTTCATTATCTTGGGAAATATAGAAAAAAGAGAGCTCATTATAATCAACACATGAAAATAGTTATATACATAAATCAAATTCATCACTATCAAGTTCTCTAAACAAAAAAAATTTAAAAATCCATGTGAAGGAACAACATTCATAGAGAAACCAAGCAACAATTCAACAGAAGAAAGTGCAAAATAAAAAAAATCACAACCTTGGCCACTGTCCTTCAAAATATTAGTTAACAACTTAGAAGTGTCAACTTCTCTTAAAGAAGAACAACTAATATAAGCGCACAGTCTTCTGCAGGACTTGAACCAAGGAGCTTCCAATACTAAATTTTGTATTGCATCATCTGAAAGAAAGAAAAACGAGGAACAAACCCATAGCTTTAAATCCCAATTTGTAGACTAATGAATCATGAAATTAAGGATCAAGTATATCGACTGGCTACATTGCCTTCACGACATCTGAAAATGGGGTCCATCGACTTAAGCTCCTTTCTGATTTTTGATCGAAGGGCTTTCTTTTGCTTGACGACGTCGTCCAGAATAGCGATGTTGGAGTTTGATCCGGCCATTCTAGTGGAGGATCGAAGATTTAAATTGTGGGAGATGGCTACACAGGAAGTAGAGGTTGTTGACGATAGCAATTCGATAAGCGGTAAGGGCATCCGTCCTGCAAACCTGTTGAACACCCCGCTTATTATCATTTCACCTTGAAATACACATTTTGACAGAGTCAAAAGAGATGTTACGAAAAAAAAGAGAAAAAAGATTGATCGTACCGCCCCCGACAGGAGAATTCCTTCGCGATAGCAAAAAAAAGAAGAGTTAACGAGGACAATTCTGGTTAGTTGGATCCAGCTCATCAATTCCATTTTGCTTTCAGATCAGTTTCAAATTATTGGGCTCATTGTAATTGTTTATTTTTTTCTTTTAAATGGCCATACTAAGTTTTGATAGGAGTTGAGACGTCATATACCGATAGTATATATATTTTTTCGGTATTGTTCAACACTGAATAATGAATATTATGATTGATTTTTTACTTTTTTTTGTTTATTTTTAAAAATTAATTAAATATTATTTTTTAAAAAATAAATAAAATAAAATTTAATTCGAATTTTTGTGAAACTTACAACAAAACAACAAATAGAATGTTTGACACCTTACAATTTAGTCTCATGTTCTTCCGCTATATTCTAATAACTCTGAGAAAATTGTCATTCATATTAAAGCGGATGACATCATATACATAATTGCTACAGTTAAAGCCCACCAAATCTTTGTCGACCCTATCTAGTGCATCTTTTTCCGTTGACCGTGTGTTACCGAAGTCTATCGCTCTCAAGGTTGGAACATGCCACCGATCGTCATTCAATTTTTCGTATTGGTCGTCATCTGACGACCGATCCCCCAGAAGTGTCGATTCATACTATTATGGTCCCTTTTTAGGGGATACCAACAGTCGTCCGGTTCGTCAACAAACGAACTCGATTTTGATTTGTTTTTTATGGGAAAACGATTAAGAAACTGGAAATAACAATGAGACAAAACGATTTATAGTGGAAACCCTATGAATTGGAGAGAAAACCACTTAGCTAAGAGGGAAATAAGCTCTTAGTCTGTTCACTAATCAAATGATTCATTACAGAATACATTAGAGGTTTAAAGAAGACAGCAGGGAATAAGAAAGCAATAAGAACTCCGACATGGTAACGACATGTTCTTATGCGTCCAAAGGGTCCTGCTTTTTTCGTCGTTGTGCTATGTATTTATAGAGTTGATGGCGTGTGTAATTCACGCTCTGTAACTGCCTCTAACAGGTTTGTTAGAGGTTGTTGTCGCGGGATGTAAAACGAGGTCAGGACCGAGGCGTGGTCTGCGTGATCTGGCCCTAGGCGTGGTAAACGTGTGAAGGCCCGAAGCGTGGAACGCGTAGGTTTGTAACCGTTTGGACCGAACCACGGAGCCAGCTGTCAGAAAACGTTTTATTTCGCCAATGTTATTTTCGGTCCTCTCGCAGAACATCGGGCCAGTTTATCTTAAGTATACTAGTGAGCTGCACAAGTTCAGTTCCACCATATGTATCGGCCCAATCGTTATTGGACATCATCCACTGCAGGGTGCCCGGTCCTAGAGTTCTCATTACTAGCCATTCGGGCTTGATTGCCATCGTAGAGGTGATACAAGGCCGATCACACAATGTTTATACATTCGGGAGAATATGAAACCGTACTTGCTTGTGGTAAGCGTTCAGGGGACCGACCTTTCACTTAAGTTTATAAGTGAATGAATGAATTTGTATTTAAAATTCAATAGCGTATATTTGTGTTAAACTTTCATTCTTATTATTTTTTAAATATTAATATCCAGACTTGCGCGTCTTCACATTCCATAATCCAACAGGCATGATGAGTGTGTTTATACTGCCATCGCCTGTGACAATATTACGTGGCAGCTCACCATTGATCGGGAAATTAAAATCGGGGTTTTGGGTACTGTTTCTCCTCATCGTCATTTCGCGAATGAAGAAATTGCCCAAATCGAGCTCTCTGCGCCCTTAATCTATTTCACGTTCAACCCATTTCATTCCGATTTTCGTTAAGGTATACACTATGGCTCATCATAAAATGAGATACCCAGCCATGTCTGAGTTGGATATTGAGGAGTTTAGGTCTAGGTTTTCGATTCCGGCACATTATTCTATCTGGAAGGGACGGGAAGATATTCCATGTTTCCTTTCGGCGGAAATGAATGTGCCGACTTCCTCTATTCTGGTTAGTTACGCTTCTTTAAAGTGCGGGCTACGTTTTCTACTGCATCCTTTTGTAGCAGCAGTTCTTAAAGAAATCCACTGCCCGACTTTTTCGTTATTTTCGGGTAGTTATGTGTATATAATGGCGTTCATATTCTATTGCCACAAACAGAATAGGGCCCCGACCTTAGAACATTTTTTCAACTTGTTCTTGGTGGGGTCCCGAAGGGGCAAGAGTCTATTAGGATGCTGCAAACTATATTACATAGCGGTGCGCACTAAAGAGTGCGTTATAGTTGATAAATAAGAGTCTCTCCATGCATGAGAATCTTGTTATGTATGGATAACAGTCCCAAAAGAGGACATGTTAAAGGTGTGACCACGTATAACTCACCCACGCATAGGTCAGTTAGACCGAACTAGGTTCAACCCCTCTCGTCCGGACACCGCAAACACACTCGCGATATTCCCCTCTCCCGAAGCTCGCCTTAAACGAACAGAACTGCTTCGGGAGAAAAGATTGATAGAAATAGGTGTCGCAGGTAGGACCGGAGCCCCAGCTCCGAAGGGGATTTTTTCTAGTTCAGATCCGTCAGAAGGATCGGGTATGAAGTAATGTTTTCATTCCATCCTTTCCTGATCCTTATGTATTTATTTTGTAGACTCGATTGAGACGATGCCTAGCTCACGGTTTAAGCGTATGGCTGTTGCTTCGGTCAGGCCTTCTGAAGGACAACGCGAAGCAACTGGGAGTGCTGAGGAGAGTGAATCAGCAACGGGGGGTATGCTGGTTCCATCGGGGTCCGGGAACCCCCCGATTCAAACCACCAGCGCGGGCACACTAACCATGCGTTGCACAGGGCAGCCCTTGACGGGAGAAGGGCCTGTGTTTCGGGTATTTGGAGTGGTAGAGGAGGTGATAATGGCTCAGCTTCGTTCTTTGAATTTATCCAGCCTCTATCAAATCGGAAATAATTCCTTCATTAGTGCTAATACAGTTACTTTATTGTTGCACGGAGCCGTTCCCGTGGAGAAAGTTCTACCCGTTCCCAATTTTAAGGCGAACGTCTCCCTGCCGTCGATCCCCTTGGGAAAAGGAAAGAAGGCGATCAAAGCAGAAGCCCCGAAGGATCTCAAAAGGCTGAAGATAGGAGGGAGTGCTTCGGTCCCCACTAAGGGGATCGTTTTGAAGGAGTCTGCTTCGGGTCCTAAGACCAACTGCGACTGGGGTGTTGCCTTAGGCCTGCTAGACAGGTTCAGTAAGGGGAGGAAATTGACCTTATGGAGAAGTGTTTCCTAAAGAATTTCCGCCTTTACGGAGAGCAAAACCGAGATAATGTCCAACCGGACATTTCTGGGGAAGAAATTATTGAGGGCTTTCTCGACCTCGCAACTAAGGTAATCTCCTTTTACATTAAGGCCCGAAGCTTTATTTTTAACATTATTGTCCTATGCAGATGCTGAGGAAGGCCTTCACAACTGCCATCATCGTGGAGAAGAACCAGGGTGGCAATGTTGTGTCCCAACAAGTCCAAGATCAACTTGACCTTCCGAAAAGACAAGTTGAGATCAAACATGATGAGTTGGTCACGGTACGAGAGGACCGGAACCGACTGGATAATGAACTGCTAAGAGTTGGGACGGAAGTCTCACTCTTAGCAGACAAAGTCTCTGAGTTGGAGAAGATAGAGAAAACAGCTCAAGGACGAATTTCTGACCTAGAGGCCAAGCTGCGGGCCAAAGAAGAAGAAGTCAACCAAGTTCAGGGTCGGGCCCAGGATTAGAGGAATAAGCTCAAGGAGCTTCTCCTTCAGGCCCAAGAAGAGAAGGCGAACTTGGAAGAAGAATTGACAAGGACCCGCACTTCGGCTGAAGGTTCGGTTCGGGAAGCAGTCCTAGGCTTCGCTCGGTCCCCTCTGTTATTCGCTTTGGCGGATAACATACATGGGATGTACACTGCTAAATACCTGGATAACATGCGAGAGCAGGTTATAAAGCAGTTCGGGCTTTCCCCTTCGGACGAGCGATGGAAGGCGATTGAGCCACTTGAGAAAAATGGCAACTTTAAGGTAATTCCATATTTGGAAGAACCTGTTTTAGAAGATGACCATTTCTTCTATCTCTTTAAGGAGATGGAGAAAGCGGTCAATCAGAAGGTGGCTAATCAAGAAAAAGAATTGAAACAGCTCACGGCCCGGACCGAACCGCAGGAGCAGAGGGTGGAAGATAAGGAAGATGGGCATGGTAGTTAGATCTTAAGCTGTATTTTGTCCCCGCTTTGTTCCTTATTTTCAATATAAGAATTTTTCCTCTCAATTCTTGTCTTTTTAATCGTTAGAATAAAGTATTGTAACTGACATTTTAGGTGAATTAATATGTTTCATATTAACGAGAGTGTTTTAACCACCAAGTGTAAGATCGGGGATGCTTATAGGGTGTTAACCCATCGGTCCCAGATATTATGTTTGGCTGACTCAGGTCAATTCTGATTGGATCGGTCATTTTACATTGTATGCGGATCACTCTTATTCCGTCCTTGGAATCATAACTTAATTAGAAAGACGCGGTCCAAGTTCAATATGAGTCCATATAAGCTTCGGATGAACCTTGGTTCTACTGAAGTCCCGTAGGTTATATTGGCCAAGCTTTTGTTCATCATATGTCCCATAATAGGACCGAACTTGTGTTTCGATATGTTGACTCTCCATTCCTCTTTTCGTGGCGGATTTCGTAAGTACAAGGGCCATATCCCAAGAATAAATGTCATTGAAGGGAGCATCTGACTCGTCAGAGCGATCACTACAACTTGGAAGCCTTGCGGATAAGAAGCTTCGGTCATCAATCCAGATTCGTCCTAAGTTATCCAACTTCAAGATCGGTCCATCACTCAATTAGAAATAATTTGTTTTGTACTTACTTGTTTTCATCTTACGTTTAAAGGAATGTATGTTTATTAAGTCAAACATATTAATCGAAGGTTCACAAGAAATATCTCCTTAAATTCATGACATTCCAAGTTCGGGGGACCTCTATACCATCTAATGTTTCAAGTTTATACACACCCGATTCCAATTTCTTTGATATTCGATACGGTCCTTCCCAATTTCTATCCAGCTTTCCAACGTTCCTCTGCACCTTTATGCTTCTGAGGACGAGGTTGCCTTCAAATAATTCCATTGGGAGGACTCGTTTGTTATGAGCTCATTCCATAGTTCGCTGATAAGCACACATCCGCGCGTAAATCGCATCTCTCTTTTCTTCGATCATCTCGAGATCCAATAATCTCCTTTCACCATTCATATACTCATCATACTGAGATATCCGAGGTGATAGGATGGCAACCTCCACCGGGCTAACGGCTTCGGACCCACACACCAATGAAAAAAGTGATTCCTGGGTTGTTGAACGAGGTGTAGTTCGGTATGCCCATAAGACCTCATAGATGTGTTCATGACATTTCCCTCCAAAATCCTCTAACTTGGTCTTCAATACTTTCAGGATAACCTTGTTAGATACCTCCGTAAGTCCATTAGTTTGAGGATGGGCTACTAACGAGAAATGCTGGCGATGCCCAACTTGATGCATACATCTCGTATGCTTTTTCCACGGAACTAAGTCTCATTATATGATATGAGTACTATGGGAACCCCGAAGCGACTCACGATATTTCTCTATAAGAAGTGTTTGACAACTTTCTCTGAAATGATGGCTACTGCTTCTGCTTCAATCTACTTCGAGTAATACTCCACCGCCACAATACAAAATTTTCTTTGCCCTATTGACCAAGGAAAAGCTCCAATGATATCAATCCCCCATCTGTCAAACGGACAAGGCAATGGGGTGACCGATAAGGGAGCCCCAGGCAGTATGGGATCGAAACATGGTACTGACATATGGCGCAACGTTTAGTGTATTTCTTGGCATCTGCAAGCAACGTCGGTTAAAAATATCCAGCTCTGATGATGCGGTGGTATAAAGATCGAGCCTCTGAATGAATGATGCATATCCCTTCATGAACATAAATCATGACGGCTTCAGCCTCAATATGGGATAAGCAACGCAGAAGCGGACCCTCAAAATTCTTTTTAAACAATCGTCTGTCAACCAAGATAAATCTCTTAGCCCAGACTTCTATTTTTATGACTTCAGACTTGTCTTCAAGAAGATAGCCGTTTGAAAGATATTTAGTAAAGGGATCCATCCAATTGGGTTCCTCAGGAGATTCAGTAGCGCTAATATTCAAGCCCTGGAGTTCATGGCATACAACCCCGATTTCTTCAATAGACTGTTTGGTCACTGATATCTCGACCGAAGGTCGGTCCTGGATATGGACCGAAATAGTGCTCGGCTCTATGTCATGTATGCCCGCGGCCAATCGGGCAAGTGCGTCGGTAACCTTATTCTGTTCTCGTGGCACGTGGTCAAGAGAAAACTCACTGAACTTTTTGGATAGTTCCAGCACTTTAGAACAATATAATTTCATCATCGGATCATGAGTTTCAAATCTCCCTGCAAACTGTTCCACCACTAACTTTGAGTCTGAAAACATTCGCACTCTGCTAACTCCCATCTTTCGAGCCAATGTCATTCCCGATAATACAACCTAGTATTCTACCACATTATTTGTTCTGGCAAAGGAAAATTTAACTGCGGAATGAATAAGGTAACCTTGTACCGTTGTCAGGGTAATGCCCGCTCCTCTTCCTCCGAAGGTTGACCATCTACGTGGACCGTCCAACGATCATCCTCTTGGTTTATATATATGGCCGATCGGGTCATCTCAACCACAAATTCGGCTAGAACCTAGGCCTTGATCGCCCTTCGTGGCAAGAATTCCAGATATATAGCGCTGAGTTTGATAGCCCATTTTGCTAATCTCTCATTCAAATCCTTTTGTTTAAGGACCACTTTAAGAGGTTGATCCGTATAGACATAAATCGTTCGACCTTCAAAATAATGCTTCAGCTTGGATACAACTTTCTTCAATGCCAGCATGAATTTTTCCAGGGTGGAATATCTGGTTTCGGCAGATACCAGAGAATGACTTACATAATAAACGGGTCTATGAATGTCATCTCGGATGGTCACCAGAGCTGCGCTGACGGCAACTTCTGATACATCAAGATACAACCCCAAAGGTTCAACACAAGTTGGACTCACCATCACCGGGGAGTGCTTAAATAAGTCTTTAGCTCGGAAAAGGCCCGATCGCATTCTTCGGTCCAATCTAGATGGCTTGCTTTTCTTAGCACTCTGAAAAAAGGTTGAGCCCGGTTTGTGAATTTTGAAATAAACCTGCTTAGTGCAGCGAGCCGGCCAATAAGCCTATGAAATTCTCTTTTGTTTCTTGGAGGTTGCATATCAATGATAGTCTGCACTTTCTCAGGGTTAACCTCTATGCCTTTTTCTGAAATGTAATATTCTAGAAATTTTCCACATCGGATCCCGAAGCAGCATTTGTTTGGATTTAGTTTGAGCTAATATTTTCGGCATACTTCGAAACAATGAGACAAATAAGAAATATGATCTTTATCATTCATAAATTTAACAATCATATCATCAACATAAACTTCCATCATATGGCCAATCATTTCTCTAATGATTTTGTTGACCAACCTTTGAATGTTGCTCCAGCATTCTTGAGACCGAACGGCATAACCACATAACAATAAACGCCATCTTCGGTCATGAATGATGACTTCTTCTGATCTTCCTCAGCTAGAAAGATCTGATAGTACCCGGAGTAAGCATCCATGGTACTCATCATGGTGCTACCAAACACAACATCTACCAGTCGATCAATATGCGGCAGTGGGAAAGGATCCGACTCACAGCTTTTGTTAACATCGGTGAAATCGATGCACATCCGCCATTTCCCATCCGGTTTGGAGACCACTACTGGGTTTGCAACACATTCAGTATAGTAGATCTCTCTGATGAATCCTGACCGCAGAAATTTGTTTACCTCAGCCCGGATAATCTCGATCTTTTCAGGAGAATAACGTCTCCTCTTCTGCCTAATAGGCTTCGTTCCAGGCTCGGTGTTGATCTGATGTTCACTATCGGATCGGTCAATCCCCGGAACATCGTCCGGGGTCCAGGCGAATATATCCACGTGGCTTCTCAGCAAGTGGATAAGCTCTTTTTCAAACGCAGGGGCTAAGTGTACCCCGATGCGAGTAGTTTTGGTTGAGTCGTCCTCAACCAGATTAATCAGCTTGAACCCCACGGGTTCCATTGCTTGCCTCGGGTGCGGCGGCTCTTCCAGCTAATCTACCTGGGCTCTTTTGATAGGTGCCAATGTTCGGCACGAGCTCATGTAGCATTGTCTAGCTACTTTCTGATCCCCCTTGACAGAAATAACTCCATGGATGGATGGGAATTTGAGCATCATATGATAAGTAGATGTGACAGCCTCGAACTTACTAAGACCGGTCCGTCCGATAATGGCGCTGAAAGCCAAGTCGACTTCAACGACAATGAATCCAAATCCTCCGATCGGTCCTTGGATGGTTCTCCAAGGATAACTGGAATAAAATCTTCCCGCATGGAATGACACTTCTCTGGTCGAACGACCAGAGAGTTATATTAACGATCGGGAGGACATGAGCAGCTGCTCCCAATATTTCAGCAACTTCGAGCTTCATCAAATTGCACGAATCCCCGGTGTCCACTAAGATCCTGTGGACACGGCGATTCCCGATGATTCCAGTAATGGTAAGGGGATCATCACATGGATCGATAACCCCTTCCCGATCAGCCATAGTGAAAGTGATATCCTCCCCGAAGGGAGGGGACCGTTCAGTTGGATCATATTTAACCAGCGCCACAGATTCAGAGCTCTCAGCGGAGTCTCCGCGCGCGGTTCTCTTTCGGTCCCGGATCCATTCATTTATCCTCAGACCACCGGATATAACATAAATATCTCCGGCTACTTCTCAGGGTGCCACCTCATTTTGAGGAGGTTGGGCACCTGTTTCAGTAGGTGCAAGAGCGGCATGCTCCTTGTCTTCCACCCTCGTTTTGTGGGGCTCTGCCGCCACGGCCCCGCCATCTTTTTTCTTCTGCCCTGACGAAGGTTCTCTAGACCTTGTTGGCCTCTGTTTTGTTCCGACGGAGGAGAACGTCGGTCCTCCGTCCGACCATTATAATTTCGGGGTTGTCCCCGATTATCCCTTCCCCGCGGCCTGTGACGATCGTCACCCTGATGGCTATTTCGGGGGAATTCCGCTCGCTTGCCCTTATGACCATTGCGGCCGGGCTTCTCTTAATTCATTGTCGCTACTGTCTCTTTCAACAGCGGGCACTTTAGGGTCGGGTGATCGCGATTATGATGTAATTCGCAATACACCCGATTGTTCTCCTACTTCGGGGGGACATCTTTCTCGCCTACAACCGCTACTTCTCGCGACTGCTTCTTAGGGTAGGAAACCCTATGATCACCTGCGGACTCAGAATTCCCGCTAGGTTTCCGATAGCCTAGCCCCAGCGCTTCATCCACCTTAATATACTTGTTGATTTTCTGAAGAAGTTTTCCCAAAGTGGATGGTTGGCTCTTTACCAAACTGGCCGAAAGGCCGCACGGTCTCAAGACCTGCTGTAGAATATCAATCTTGTCCCGGAGCTCAAGCTTGATGCCCCGGGCAGTCCTGTTGAATTTCTCCATGAAGGAACGAAGACTCATTTTTGCCGGGATGTATTTCAACTGATATAGTTCTTGCCTACTTCGGGGTGGTCCTACATTTGGAGTGAATTGCTCTGAGAAAGGCAAAATAAATCCGCCATACAACTGTATGGATCGGGCCGGAAAATTTTTGAACCGCGTTCGGGCGTCGCCTTGTAATCCTGCCGCAAACATGCGGCATTTCAGCGAATCTGAGGCCCGAACCGTTCCCATGCGTAATTCAAAATCGGCGAAGTGATCGATCGGATCACCGTCACCGCGAAACGTCGGCAACCCTTCGGCGTTGCGATAATGCCGATCTGGGACTGCCGCCTAGATCTCTTCGGAAAATGGGAGCATCAAATCTCCCAAGGCCGAGGACACGCCTTCAGATTGTTGGGATGACTTCTGAACCGCATGCAGATTATGCCACCAGTCATCATCCTTATTTCGCCTAATTGGGGCCTCCATGGCCCTGTTGAATAAACCAGGATTGCGTCCCAGATTAGGTTCGCAATCCTTCAGCGCACGCATGCTTTCCAACTCCTTAGTGAGCTCGTCAATCCGTCGATGCATCTGCTCCTGGTCATTTCTAGGAGCGGGAGTTAGAGCCCTGACCGGGGGAGGAGAAGTGGATCGATATCTTGGCCTCCTCGTTGTTATACCGCGCATGATGATTTCCTCATTATCAGTGATGCGCTCGTGAGGGTCACTCTTGTATCCTCTGCTTCTTGGAACAGAGCTTGAAACAGCCGGTGGTTCTGTTCCACTTCTCTCCGACGTAATTTCTAGCACCACCTTCCTGACGACAGCTTCCAGATCTTGTAAAGTGAATGTTGGTGCTGGGAGACTGTCGGGAAGCACGTCACTGTCATTCGTCGAAGTTCCAGTGGCCATGCCTTTGATTATCCTATCCTTGGTAGAAAACTCAAATGGGATTAGAGAATGGTCCCCACGGACGGCGCCAAACTGTTATGGTCCCTTTTTAGAGGATACCAACAGTCGTCCGGTTCGTCAGCAAACGAACTCGATTTTGATTTGTTTTTTATGGGAAAATGATTAAGAAACTGGAAATAACAATTAGGCAAGGCGATTTATAGTGAAAACCCTAGGAATTGGAGACAAAACCACTTGGCTAAGAGCGAAATAAGCTCTTAGTCTGTTCACTAATCAAATGATCCATTACAGAATACATCAGAGGTTTAAAGAAGATAGCAGGGAATAAGAAAGCAATAAGAACTCCGGCAGGGTAACGGTCTGTTCTTATGCGTCCAAAGGGTCCTGCTTTTTCTGTCGTTGTGCTCTGTATTTATAGAGTTGATAGCGTGTGTAATTCACGCTCTGTAACTGCCTCTGACAGGTTTGTTAGAGGTTGTTGTCGTGCGATGTAAAACGAGGCCGGGACCGAGGCTGGTCTGCGTGTTCTGGCCCGATGCGTGGTAAATGTGTGAAGCGTGGAACGCGTAGGCTTGTAACTGTTTGGACTGAACCACGGAACCAGCTGTCAGAAAACGTTTTATTTCGCCAAGGTTATCTTCGGTCCTCTCGCGGAACATCGGGCGAGTTTATCTTAAGTATACTACTGGGCTGCACAAGTTCGCTTCTACCATATGGATCGGCCCAATCGTTATTGAGACTCATCCACTGCAGGGTGTCCGGTCCTAGAGTTTTCATCAGATACCTTTGCAAAAGTGACAATTAGTTTCTTCGTCAATTTAGAATAGAGTTGGAGAAATAACGGTGATGTGAGACCATTCACTATATTGTAGTGTGAGGTGATCGTGATAAAAAATAATCATGATTTTTAAAATTGTTTTTGAAATTGCGGTAGATTTAATGAAATGATTTTGTTACCATTAGTTTTAATAAGGGTAAAAATGACACTTTACAACATGTGTTTTGGTATCAATTGGAGAAAATCGACTCTTGTACAACAACTGTTTTTTGTATTCTAATAAACATAATTTATATTAATGTTTGATTTATACTAAATAAAACAACGATACGATAATTACAGTGTACCACTCACCATCTATGCGGCACCGACTCTTCAATTTTTCACATTTTCCCGTGTCGAGTCGAGTCGGACTCGCTCCGACTGACACTTGACACAAAACGACGTCGTTTTGATTTCTTCCTTAATTTTTTATTCATCGGAAACATATCTTATGTGATTTCACGGCTTTTTAATGTTGTCGATCTACTTATGAATTCTTCGTACAAGCGATAATGGATAAAAAATTGTTGTTTTTGGGGAGATGGTAGAATCGATGAACGATAATCCTTTTTTATAAGTTAAATCTTCTTATATAATAAATTGATAAAAATTTGTAGTTTTAAACTTGCCTTTATGCAATTTTCTACAAATTCTAACAATCATTTTTTAAAATTTTGCTTTTATTTAATATTATTTTATTTAATAATTCGAGCCGAATAAAAAATCTGACTATTATACTCTTGTCGAGTCGTATCGAGTCGATCGGACGAATCGATGCCGCATAGCTCACCATCATTCAGAACATAGACCATAACTCAAAAAATAATTCATAACAAACAAAGAGATACATTAAAAAATCCCTTAAATCATTTCTAAAGGAGTTTGATTTAAATTTAAATGATAAAGAATCGCGACGGGGGTTTCAGAATTTATTTATATATTTCTAAGTACTTTTAAGTCCATACAACTTAATCCTTTTCTGCAACGGCTAGTTTCTTTCGAATTAAACCTCGGCACCGCTCTCCCCAATTCAAAAGCTCCCGTTGCAAGAAAAAGAAAGTCAAAAAATGGTGTATGCAACTCGACATTCATCGTTACACAATTCCATTAGCTCTATCTGCCAAACCATTCTTCCTTTTGCTTTCAAGAAGAAGCGTCTGACGGCGATTGAAGCGGCGGAGAATTTCCTCGCGAAACAGCAGTCTGAGAATCTCAAATGGCAACAAGAATCCTTCCACCAGATACTCCGTTTGATTGGTCTCTCAAAAGAGGGAATCATTAATGAACCCACCGTATCTGATTTCAGAAAACTTCTTCTTCATACCTTAATCACACCCTTCGATCATGAGGCCTCCGTAATTTTGAGGGATAAGCTTATTTTCTTGCAGGTCCGTAACTGTTTCTGTTAATTCCAGATTTATTTCCGTTTCTTGGTAATTTAGTAAAAGGCNACAATTCAACAGAAGAAAGTGCAAAATAAAAAAAATCACAACCTTGGCCACTGTCCTTCAAAATATTAGTTAACAACTTAGAAGTGTCAACTTCTCTTAAAGAAGAACAACTAATATAAGCGCACAGTCTTCTGCAGGACTTGAACCAAGGAGCTTCCAATACTAAATTTTGTATTGCATCATCTGAAAGAAAGAAAAACGAGGAACAAACCCATAGCTTTAAATCCCAATTTGTAGACTAATGAATCATGAAATTAAGGATCAAGTATATCGACTGGCTACATTGCCTTCACGACATCTGAAAATGGGGTCCATCGACTTAAGCTCCTTTCTGATTTTTGATCGAAGGGCTTTCTTTTGCTTGACGACGTCGTCCAGAATAGCGATGGTGGAGCTTGATCCGACCATTGTAGTGGAGGATCGAAGATTTAAATTGTGGGAGATGGCTACACAGGAAGTAGAGGTTGTTGACGATAGCAATTCGATAAGCGGTAAGGGCATCCGTCCTGCAAACCTGTTGAACAGCCCGCTTATTATCATTTCACCTTGAAAAACACATTTTGACAAAGTCAAAAGAGATGTACATACCTGATACGAAAAAAAAGAGAAAAAAGATTGATACCTACCGCCGCCGACAGGAGAATTCCTTCGCGACTTTGCGATAGCAAAAAATGAAGAGTTAACGACGACAATTTTGGTTAGTGGATCCAGCCCATCAATTCCATTTTGCTTTCAGATAAGTTTCAATTTATTGGGCTCTTTTATCTTTTAAATAAAAAATCTAAATTAACCTTTTAATTGATTGATTTCTTATATTATTATTGGAATATTTATAGATATTGTAAATCCTCACATTCGAATCCGTATATTCTTGAATTGATGTATCTATATAGACAATATTATCACATTACATCTGAAATGAACTAATGCCATTTTTTATTTATAATATCTCAAAAAATAATTTATAAAATACAAAAAAACGAGATACATTACAAAACCCCTTAAATCATTTTTAAAGTTGTTTGATTTTAATTTAAATGATAAAAGAATCGCGACAGGGATTCAGAATTTATCCATTTCTGCAACGGCTAGTTTCTTGCGAATTAAACCACGGCACCGCTCTCCCCAATTCAAAAGCTCCCGTTGCAAGAAAAAGAAAGTCAAAAAATGGTGTATGCAACTCGACATTCATCGTTACACAATTCCATTAGCTCTATCTGCCAAACCATTCTTCCTTTTGCTTTCAAGAAGAAGCGTCTGACGGCGATTGAAGCGGCGGAGAATTTCCTCGCGAAACAGCAGTCTGAGAATCTCAAATGGCAACAAGAATCCTTCCACCAGATACTCCGTTTGATTGGTCTCTCCAAAGAGGGAATCATTAATGAACCCACCGTATCTGATTTCAGAAAACTTCTTCTTCATACCTTAATCACACCCTTCGATCATGAGGCCTCCGTAATTTTGAGGGATAAGCTTATTTTCTTGCAGGTCCGTAACTGTTTCTGTTAATTCCAGATTTTTTTCCGTTTCTTGGTAATTTAGTAAAAGGCTGTCGTGAAGATGTTATTTGGATTTTCAGACATTGTAGGATTCATGTTTTTTTTGGGCAGGAACTGTTGTATATGAAATGCATATCTGAGGATGAGTATCACGCATCAAAGAAGCCATTGTTAGAGAGACTTGGAGTTCAAGGAGCTGAAATTGGACATAGAGATGTTATATTTGAGCTGCAGGACAAGAAATATATTTCTAATGAAGAAGAAGAAGAAGATAAGACGTCAATGGATTTGAAAGGCGAAAAATGCTTAATGAGTTATCAAGATTCAAAGTTGGTGAATAAGAATAAAGTAACGAGTTCTACGGAGAATCCTTTTTGGAACGATGGTTTAAGCATGAAGGAATGTGAATCAAAGTGTATGGAGAATGAGAAACCGAAGAAGAAATCGTTCATGGCTTTGTTTCATAGAGATTCAAACAAAGAAAGTACGAAACTAGTCTCTAAAACATTGGTTTTAAAGCGTTCAGATGATGAAGCAGTTCCATTTTACTCCCGTAAAAAATCTGATGTTTCAAAGGATGAATCAAACGCTGCTGCAGAGACAATGAAAGAACAAGTTAATCTTTTGTAAGCATCACGGATCTTCATCATTTGTCCGTTGACATGATGCTCTAAATGTTAAATGTCTCATGTTTTATATGAATTAGAAATGTTAAATTTATAAGAGAAACTCAATGTTCTAAAATTGGACCTTAGTTCAAATCGATTAGGATCGATTTATGAACCGGTTTAAACTGTTTTTTATGTTGTAAATATTAGAAATAAAATGATTATATTTTAATTTGTTTTTTAAGTGTTTGTCTAATAACATATTAAATTAATTTAGAAATGAAATATGAAAATTTGATAATTTAAAATGTAAACAACACAAGAATTCAAAAACAAAGTTTACATACAACATACAACACACACCACAACCTGAACACACATTTGAGTAAAAGCTACGACGAGCTATGTGTAGTTTCAGTGGTGCGTCTGTGTCGAGCGTAAATGACCCAAAATATGAGCGATAAGACCGCAGCAACAGAGACTAACAAAAGACCTATGTAAATCCACCTGGTGTATCGGCTCAAATAAGGGCAGTGTTGATGGTATATTTGGTCGAATACATCTCGAAGAAATGAGCAATCCCCAAGGTTCACCAAGAAAGGAACATAGTGATATAAATTGTAGCTTACATTCACTGCTCCGATCATTTGTGTGTACATCATAGGAGTTAGACGCCCTTCTGTCGTGCATATATTGTTTGAAGACACTTCACACTCGTAACTACGCCAAACCTGCATATTCACATACCAAACATCACAATGTTGAAAATAAAGAGTAGGATCGAAATTATGTTGAGAGTGTGCACGGAGATAGCGTTTATGGGGAGGAGACCAAAATATAAAAGATTTGAACAAATCATTTACAATGATATTTATTCCCTCTTATAAACAAATCCAATCACATCCAATTTTCGATGTGGGACAATTTTATATTTCAACACATCCCTTCAAGTCCAAATACATGACATATTTGGACTTGCGAATTCAAATGGACCGGAATTTCCTGATATTGATAGTCAGGATTTTGACCGAACCAATTCCAATACCATGTTGAAAATATAGAGTATGGTCAAAACTATAATGAAAGTATACACGGATATAAGCGTTTACGGGAATGAGATTACAACGTAAAATACTTGAACAAATCATTTACTATGATATCCCATCCCTCTTATAAACCAATCCAAATCACATCCAATTTCCGATTTAGTATGATGTCATATTTCAACACACCCCCTCAAGTCCAAATACTATGACGAGAGTGTGCACATATATAACTTTTGAGAGGAAAAAACTACACAGTAAAAGACTTGAACAAATAATTTACTATGATACATTTTCCCTCTTATAAACCAGTCCAGTCCAAATCACATCCAATTTCCAATATGGGACAATATCATATTTCCACACACACAAATTTGGCTTGGCATAGGGAGAATATGTACCTGTGTTGCATTGCTTAAATGTGCTTCACCAGATGGGCATGTAGTATTCATTAAGTTGGAGTTGTAAGGATTGCAAAGGAGAGGCACCAAGGGGCCAGATTGGTTGTAATATGCAGCAACTGTTCTAGCACCAGGAGGAGGAAAGTTTGCATTTGAAACATTAACAATAAATTGATTTACGAGATCAACAACTCCAAATGTGACGTTTCTGCTCTTGGAGAGGGCTTCTTGTGCAGTTGTGGGATCTAAACAAGGGATAATGTCATCCAGTGCAGTGTGAGCCGTTGGATTATTAACCCAATCCTCCATCGCTACACATGTATCTCCAACCATACTAACACCATAAAAAGGAATACAAATGAAATAACAATTTTTGCAGCATTTCTATTTTCAGTGTATCGTTGCAGTATTTGGCATTCTTACTTGTGGAGAACCAGAAACACGCCACATATGATGAAGGTTAATGCAACGAGAACCCAACCAATGATGACCAATCTGCCATGAGAAAGGAAGGAAGATAAATCATGACGAAATAATAAGGAATAGAAGGCACATGTTAGTTAGAATTAACGCACATGTATACTAGAACGTGTAGTCCGAAGATGGAGAACACTGCAACGAGTTTTAAAACCATTGTAACATTAGAGTTCATTATTTTGTTGCTAATCACTTTGAAACATGTATTTGAGCCATAAAAGTGGGCTTACATGAACCAAGCAAAACAAGTCCAAGCATCACAGCTGCAATGATAATGAGAACTGTTCGTCTGCATGATGAAATTGCAAAGCATTAAGCACCAAAAAAGACGGTCTAAACATCACATGGGAAGCTTTAGTTTTTATACTTACCCTGCTTCAAGGTAGACGAAAATGTTATCTTTATTTTTCACTGTTGCACTGCTTAGAGTATTGGCAGAAGAGTTGATCAAGGAATTGACTCTATCTACGCTGTTTTGCAAGTCTTGAGGAAGGAAAATTTGATAAATATCAACACTTTTAGCAGCTGTAAGAATAGTTGAGACGTTTTCAAGTTTTTCAACTGTTGAGTCAGCTTCCCCTACTACAAAGTTTAATGTGCTGCGTGTGCTATCATGAAACTTTCCTTGTCCAATGTAGAGAACAATTGAGCCGACTCTATTTATCAAAAGAATCAAAGATAAGTTCGAACAGGAAAACAAAAGTTACATAAAGAAGAGATAATACTGAGTCTTACCCCGCAGAGATCATGAACAGTGAGAGTGAAACGAGCATGAGTACATAAGCAAATTTAGAATAACTACCGTGCCGGCGCCTGCAGCAGCAAAAGTACATGCACGCTAGCACCAAGAAAATACCAAATCCAACAAACCAGGCTACAGCAACGACAAAAAGAGGAGATCCAGTATAAAGCACAGACTGCAAGAGGAGCACAGTTCAGAAATGACATTGAAAGTGTGAGATCAGAAAATACGAGAAGAATATCATCTAATCAAGGATTATCAATGATGAGAAAATAATCCTTGAAACAAAATCCACTTCCATTATTTGACAACTAAGATGAAAATTGTAGCAATACATAACATCGATATTATAACGAAGTGAATTAAAATACAAAGATATAAAACTTGGAAATATAAATGGAAACACCTTTGGAGTGGAAGCAAAAAAACTAATCTCTTTTTGTATAAAAGGTAAAAGCTAAAAAATCCATAAATCATGAACTGATATCCTACCTACAGGAATACATAGATTTTGCAAGATTAACGGCGTCCAAAAGTGTATGACTAATAATTGGCATCAACTGTAATTTAGAATAGTTTTTTAAAAAAATAACACACCCTTCCCTTGTTGAAATATAAGAGTAATTTGTCCCACATTGGAAATGAAAAGTGGGATGGATTGGTTTATAATAGGGAATGTGGACCATAGTAAATGACTTGTTCAAGTCTTTTACAATGTGGTCTCATCCCTCTTATACGTTATATCCGAGCATACTCCTCACGTAAATTGACTCGACTCTAGAAATTTAATATGATATCAGAGTGGGTTCGAAAAATCCTAAGTGACATTGCCGGGATTAGTCCGGTTTAATGAAATTGATCGGTTGGTAATCCACCGATTTGAATGGTAAGTCCAACTTGTCTGGTGATTGGACTTGAGGGGGGTGTGTTGAAATACAAGAGTAATTTGTCCCACATTGGAAATGAAAAGTGGGATGAATTGGTTTATAATAGGGAATGTGGACTATAGTAAATGACTTGTTCAAGTCTTTTACAAAGTGGTCTCATCCCTCTGAATACGTTATATCCGAGCACACTCCCCACGTAATTGACCCGACTCTAGAAATTTAACATCCTTCTCTCTAAAATACACATGACAAGAATGAAAATATAGACTAGCCAACAGTAATGGATTCGTGAATCCTTTTTTTGCACTGAAGAAAACTAAAGCAGTGGCATTTCACACAAATAGGCACCCTATTAGGTTAAGCAAGATCTCAATTTTAAAAAGCACAGAAGAAAACGCTCACAGCAATATAACTTGAATTGCTGATATTCCATCCTCCAGTGTAATACTCGAAGTTGTTTTCAGGGTCTCGCCTGTGTGTTCTCTCCTCAGCCAACACCACCGAGGACGAGTTCCTTTCATTGCTGGCTTGCATAAGGGATCTCCCAGTACCATAACTAGCACCATAGTTTTTAATCACATTCGCGCCGCCTTAAAAAATATATGTATCAAAGAAAACGGAAACGTAGGAGATAACTCAATCTAACAATGTTACAAACTCACCCACCTGGAAATGGAAAGAGGATCAAAATAACAAAAATAAACGCTTTCAGGATATAAAGAGAATGGGATTCACTCTTGACCGACGGCATTTATTTCTTCAGCTTCACAACCCAAGGATTCTGGCTTGGCCTCAAACCTCAATGATTTACAATTGAGAAGTAGTAGGCGCGTGTAAACCCATATCCACACAATGCATACCCAAATTGCTCGATCAAGTTGGATTGCGTGGATTTGATTGCAAGCAAGAACTAAATGCAGAACTCAAAACAACAAGCTCGCCGCCAAAGATTATGTGGTTCTTCTTTTCGATATCCTATCTCAAATTACTACCTCTAAGCAGCATGGGTGAAGTGCGAACCGACACTCCGTTTTTTTAAAAGTGCCAGCTTTACGCGTGTTGGATGTACTATCTTTTTAATATACATATTATATTTTTAAATTATTTTTTTATATATTTTATATTTTTAAAATTTCACCATTTCGTATATCTTGAACATGTGTTTCCATTTTTAACTTATAAACTCATATCCATTATTATAATATATATTATATTTTTAAATTATTTTTATTTTATAATTTTACCTTAATTGCTTTAGTTTTTTACTACAAATTTAATTTAATCAATTATCATATTATTATTTCACATATTTATAGTATATAATATATGACATACTATTGATCTTCCGTTATACATATTGATGTTTTCGTTTATATTTTACAAATTTTTTATTTTTAAATCTTACGTAGTATTAACGTGTCATGTTAGACATTTTAGGATGACTATGTCTCAGTTCCCGTTTTTGTAGTTTTTAAGTGTCCACGTATTACGTGTTCAACAGTCTATTGCAAAAGTGAAGTGGAGGAGTGGCGCCAATGTATGATATTTGGGTGCGACGATGCGGATTCGTTGACGAACCGACGCGAATACGTCGACGCGTCAATTATAGATGTGTAGAGTTTTCAATGTGTCTAAAATATAAATATAATATATATATATTTTATTATAAATTATAAAAACAGAATAAAAATAATAAAATTCTAAATAAGATAATGAAATTTTAAAATACAATTTTTTGATATGCTATATAAAAATATATATATTTTTTAGATATTAAATAAAAGATAAAATCATAAATCTATAACTTCATAATTAAGGTAATTATAATATATAAATTTTTAAACTATGAAAATCTATTAAAAAATAAGTAAATTTAATGATGTTTGGTTAAAATAGATTACAATTACGGCACGTTCATCGTACCGGACGATACATTACACTTCCAAACAACACTAATTGTAATGTTTTAAGAAATAATAGAATTAAAAGGTTTTATATAATATTTATTAATCAAAAAAATATTTATTTTTTCATAAAAAATTATAAGAGTTATGTGATTGATTTTAAAGTTTCAAAATTTAAAAATATATGGAAGTAAATTACAAGATAATACCAAATAAAGTCAAATATGTTATATTAAAATAAATCTTTTGAAAGTAATTATAAAAATGTATTTTATGATATAATTTTTAAAAAAAATTATATTTAGACTCGTCCAGGGTGTGTCGTATGTGCGTCGGACGCAGGTGCGGCACACCCATGGTGCGTCGAGACATCACAGGGCCGTCAATCTTGAACTTCTATCCACATCGTCATTATCACTAACTTCATTTTATTTATCATCTGTCATTCCAAATAAATTAATTTTCATATTTTAATAATCTTTTTAAATAAATACAATAATTTAATATTTAGCTTATATTCTAAATATATATATTCAAAACATTAAAATAATTATGTTGAATATATTATAATAAAAATTATATTAAAATACAATTATAGATTTAAATAAATATTTATTTGTAAAAATAGTGAATATAATTATTCGTATAACTTCGTTCAAATATGATCGACGAGATCATCTTTCAAACGTTGACAGATAACATTGGTGTTGTTTGAAAATGCAGTGCACCATCCAGTACGGTGAATGTACCGTAGTTATATTCTATTTTAACAAACATCAATTGTGTTTGACATTCTTACTAGTGTGAACTCAACTATAATTGTATTATATTTTAATCAAATATCATTTGGAAAGTGCGTTTTGGTGGCCGTTGGGTTCGTGCGGCTGCATAAAACGGCGGGAAGTTCACAATTAGTTTAATAAAACGGCTACCAGAATGAACATTTCAAATGTCAATTTTACCCTTAGTAAATTATAGTTTAATTTTTTTAAAAAATAATTTTAATCAATAACTTATTATATTATATCAATTACATATTCAAATTATAAAAATATATATAACAATTTAAAAATGTAGTTTTGACATAACAAATTTATCATAAAATAATATTGATGAGATCCCCGGAACTCGATACCTCGGACAGGATCAGGATCAAGCTTGATCAGAGGAGCCCAAACAACGTAAGCCGAACTTGGAGGCCCAGATCCAGCCTGCGTGAGTGAATGACCCATCCAGGCCCTGTGGCCCGATTGACCGTTCATAGCGATCGGTCCCGATAGGTAGGGCCCAGCTTCTCCCATGCACCAAGACCGATCGATCCACATATTACAGGCCTTGCTTCGGGCCATCCATGCTCCTCCCATGCAACGACAACTTTCGACAGCCTTGTCAGAAGCGTGGTCCGGTGAAGTCGTACGAGCCTCCAGTAGCCAGGGAATAGCCGGCTAACAGCGCCGAAAGGTCTAGCGCCATGCAGCTCTGTGAAGCCGTTCCCGACGGTTGTTCCGCCTGACATTAGCCGACCTAGCCGCAAATGACAGGCACAAAACGACACCCTACTGTATACATCACACTCGGAGTATAAAAATGACACTTAGGGCGTGAGAAAAAGATCTTCCGATTCTTCTTCAAGCTTTCAGAGAGAGAACCTTGGATCGATTTATTTTCGATACCTTCCTTCCCCTTTGTTGTAAAAAGAACAAACATGACCTTTGTGATCATTAATTTGCTTACTGAACATACTAAGGACATTTTCTTTCGCCCTTAGTCAAGTGGTTTTTTCCTCACCTTGGAGATTTTCCACTCTAAAATCGATGTATCCTTTCACCTTTGGTTTATAATCGTTCTCCACACATTAAATAAATTATAACCGAGTTTGTCTAGCAACGAACCGGTCGACTGTTAACACCCCCGGTTATCGAACCACAACAGTTTGGCGCCGTCCGTGGGGACGAGTTTCTAATCCCCATTTGATATCTTTACCTGGGATAGGATAATTAAAGGCATGGCGACTGGAATTTCGACGAACGATAGTGATACGCTTCCCAGCAGCATTCCAGCTTCAACGTTCTCTTTACAGGACTTGGAAGCTGTTGTTAGGAAAGTTATATTGGAAGTTACGTCGGAGAGGAGTGGAACAGAACCACCGGTTATCACAAGCCATGTTCCAACAAACAGATGGTACGAAAGCGACCCAGACGCGCCGAGCTCCGATGAAGAGGAGATAATCAGGCGCGGAGTGACGATGAGGAGGCCGAGATACCAATCTACCCCACCTCCTCCAATTATAACTCCAACTCCCGTTCATGGGACGGACCAAGAACAGATACAGAGACGCATCGACGAGCTTACCAGGGAGTTGGAAACCCTGCGAACGCAGATGGATTGCGGTCCTAATCTGGGGCGCAATCCTGGACTACTTGATCGGGCCATGGATGCCCCGATCAGGCGGAGCAAGGATGATGACTGGTGGCATAATCTGCATATGGCCCAGGCGTCATCCCAACAATCTGGAGGCGTCTCCGCCGCGCTGGGAGATTTGATGCTCCCGTTTTCCGAAGAGATCTGGGCGGCAATCCCCGATCGATACTATCGTAACCCCGAAGGGTTACCAGTATTCCGAGGCGACGGTGATCCGATCGATCACGTCGCGGATTTCGAGCTGAGGATGGGGACCGTTCCGGCCTCTGACTCATTGAAGTGCCGCATCTTCGCGGCAGGGTTGCAGGACGATGCCCGGACCTGGTTCAAAAACTTGCCAGTCCGATCCATACAGTCGTATGGTGGATTCATCCTGGCTTTTTCGGAGCAGTTCGCTCCAAATGTAGGACCGCCTAGTAGCAGACAGGAACTATATGACATGAAGTATATCCCGGCGAAGATGAGTCTCCGTTCTTTTATGGAGAAGTTCAACCGAACTGCTCGGGGTATAAAGTTGGAGCTCCGAGATAAAATCGATATCTTACAGCAGGTCTTGGGACCGTGTGGCCTTTCGGCCAACCTTGTGAAGAGCCCACCGTCCACCTTGGGAAAGCTCCTTTAGAAAATCATCAAGTACATCAAGGTGGATGAAGCGCTGGGAGCGGGATATCGAAAACCTGGCGGGAATTCTGATCCCACAGGTGATCACAGGGTATCTTACCCTAAGAGACAGCCGCGGGAAGTTGCGGTTGTGGCTGAAAAGACCGTCCCCTCGAAGAAGGAGGACAATCGGGTCTATTGCGAGTTGCATAACAACCGCGATCACCCGACGTTGAAATGCCCGCTACTGCGAGAGACAGTAGCGGCAATGAACATGGAAAAGCCCGATCATGATGATCGCAGGGGCAAGCGGGCTGACTCTCCCCGAGCGGGCCATCAGGGTGACGATCGTCACAGGCCAAGGGGAAGATACAATCGGGGTTAGCCCCGACACTACAACGACCGGGCGGGAGACCAAAGGTCTCCCCAACCCGAACAAGATAGAGGCCAGCACGGTCAAGAGAACCTTAGCCAGGGCCGAAGGAGGAGATGGCGGGGCCGCGGCGGCATGGCCCCGCGAAATGAAGGAGAGAGGAGGGAGCAGCCAGCTCCCCCACCTGTCGAAGTGGGCACCCAACCTCCCCCAAATGAGGAGGTGCCGAGAGAAAGAGAGGTCGTCGGAGATATTTATGTTATCTCCGGCGGAATAAGGATTAACGAGTCGGTCAGGGACCGAAAGAGAGCAGCGCGTGAGGATTTTCCCGAAAGCTCTGAATCTGTGGCGCTGGTCAAGTACGAATCGGCTGAGCGGACCTCGACCTTTGAGGGCGATATCATCTTTACCGCAGCCGATCGAGAAGGGGTAACCGATCTGTGTGATGATCCCCTCATCATCACTGGAGTTATCGCCGACCGACGGGTCCATAGGATTCTGGTGGATACCGGGGCTTCATGTAATCTGATAAAGCGTGAAGTGGCGGAGATGTTAGGAGCCGCGGCCCATAATCTCCCTATCGCCAATATAACCCTCTGGTCGAACGACCAGAGAAGTGTTATCCCGTGCGAGAAAATTCTTTTCCCAGTCACACTAGGAGAATCGGGCAGGGAACGATCAGAGACCCTGGAGTTCATAGTCGTTGAAGTCGATCTGGCTTACAACGCTATCGTTGGACGGACCGACCTCAGTAAGTTTGAGGCGGTCCCTTATACGTACCATATGATGCTCAAGTTCCCCTCCACTCATGGAGTGATTTCTGTTAAGGGGAACCAGAAAGTAGCAAGACAGTGCTACATGAGCTCGTACCGAACCTTGGTACCAATCAAGAGAGCTCGGGTGGATTTACTCGAAGAGCCCCCGCACCCGAGGCAAGCTATGGAACCCGTTGGGTTCAAGCTTATCAACTTGGTTGAGGATGACTCAACCAAAACTACTCGCATCGGGGCACATCTGGCCCCGGCCTTCGAAGAAGAACTGGTCCACTTACTGAGGAGCAATGTGGACATCTTCGTTTGGACCCCGGACGATGTTCCGGGGATTGACCGATCCGAGAGTGAGCATCGGATCAACACTGAGCCCGGAACCAAGCCTATAAGGCAAAAGAGGAGACGCTATTCTCCTGAGAAGATTGAAATCATCCGGGTAGAGGTGAATATGTTGATGCGGTCGGGTTTCATCAGGGAGATTAACTACACCGAATGGGTTGCAAACCCGGTGGTGGTCTCCAAGGCAGATGGGAAGTGGAGGATGTACGTTGATTTTACCGATGTCAACAAGAGCTGTGAGTCGGACCCTTTCCCACTGCCGCATATTGACCGATTGGTGGATGCTGTGGCTGGCAGTACCATGATGAGTACCATGGACGCTTGCTCCGGGTATCATCAGATCTTCCTTGCTAAGGAAGATCAAAAGAAGTCATCATTCATGACAGAAGACCGCGTTTATTGCTACGAGGTTATACCTTTTGGTTTAAAGAACGCCGGAGCAACATACCAAAGGCTGGTCAACAAGATCTTTATGGAGTTGATAAACCATATTATGGAATTGTATGTTGATGATATGATTGTCAAGTCCATGAATGATGAAGATCATATTCCTTACTTGTCTCGCTGTTTCGAAGTATGCCGTAAATATAAACTCAATCTAAATCCAAACAAGTGTTGCTTCGGGATTCGAAGTGGCAAATTCCTTGGATATTATGTTTCTGAGAAAGGCATCGAGGTTAATCCGGAGAAAGTCCAGACTATTATTGACATGCAACCTCCGAGAAACAAGCGAGAATTTCAAAGGCTGACTGGCCGATTGGCGGCGCTGAGCAGGTTTATCTATAGGTCCACGGACCGGGCTCTACCTTTTTTCAGGACATTAAGAAAGGTCAACCATCTTGGTGGGACCGAAGAGTGCGATCGGACATTTTCCGACTTGAAGACTTATTTGAGCACTCCTCCGGTAATGGTGAGCCCAACGTGCCACGAACCCTTAAGGTTATATTTGGCCGTGTCAAAAGCCACAGTCAGCGCAGCCTTGGTGACCATTGGGGATGATGTTCACCGACCCGTCTACTACGTGAGCCATTCCTTGGTACCAGCCGAAACCAGATACACAACATTGGAGAAGTTCATGTTGGCCTTGCAGAAAGCTAAATCTAAGCTTAAGCATTATTTCGAAGGCCGAAAGGTTTATGTGTATACCGATCAGCCTTTGAAGGCAGTTTTGAGTCAGGCATATTCTAATGAAAGGTTGGCCAAGTGGAAGATCAAGATCAGCTCCATGTATCTGGAATTCGTTCCCCGAAGGGCGATTAAAGCTCAAGTCCTCGCGGATTTTGTGGTCGAGATGACCCGATCGCTCATATATCTAAACCAAGAGGACGACCGGTGGGTCATTTATGTTGACGGGTCAACCTTCGGGGGAAAGGGAGCGGGCATCACCCTTACTACACTTCAAGGCAACGTTATCCACTCTGCGGTCAAGTTCTTGTTTTCTGGAACGAATAACTTGGTGGAATACGAGGCCGTTTTGTCGGGGATGACCTTAGCCCAAAAGATGGGAGTTGCAAAAGTGCGAATGTTCTCAAACTCCAAATTGGTGGTGGATCAATTCGCAGGAAGATTCGAAACACATGAGCCAACCATGAAGCTATATCATGCCAAATTCTTGGAAATGGCAAAGAAGTTCCGTGAGTTCTCACTTGGCCACATGCCTAGAGAACAAAACGAGGTGGCCGATTCGTTAGCCAGACTGGCTGCAGGCTTACCAGACGTTGGACCAGACACAATATCGGTCCATATCCAGGACCGACCTTCGGTCGAAATTTCTGTGACCGAACAATCGTTTGAGGAGGTGGGAGCTTTATGCCATGAACTCCAAGACTTAAAGATTATCGCCATTGACTCACCAGAAGATACCACGTGGATGGCCCATTTTGTCAAGTATCTGACCAACGGCCATCTACCGGAAAATGCATCAGATGCCAGGAAAATTGATACCCGGGCGACGCGATATGTGCTGAATGACGGGCACTTATTCATGAAAAGCTTTGAGGGACGGCTCCTGCGATGCTTATCCCCTTTAGAGGCTGAGGCCGTCATGATTTATGTTCATGAGGGGATGTGCGGTATACATTCTGGGGCCCGATCGCTATATCATCGCGCCATTAGAGCCGGTTATTTCTGGCCAACGCTCCTCGAGGATGCTAAGATGTACATAAGACGTTGTGCTGTTTGCCAACACCATTCCCCAGTTCCTCAATTGCCAGGGGCATTTTTGTCGATGACCCCACTTCCCTGTCCATTTGACAGATGGGGGATAGATATCTTGGGACCGTTTCCTCGATCGGTCCAGCAGCGAAAGTTTTGCATTGTGGCTGTTGAATATTATACAAAGTGGATCGATGCTGAAGCGGTGGCTATTATTTCCGAAAAGGTTGTGAAGCACTTCCTATGAGGAACATCATAAGCAGCTTTGGAGTACCTCGAGCTTTTGTATCTGATAATGGACTTCGATTCCACGGAAAAGCCGTTCGGGATCTTTGCGTCAAATTGGGTATCGCTCAACACTTCTCATCGGTGGCTCATCCCTAGACCAACGGACTGACGGAAGTCTCCAACAAAGTTATCCTGAAGGGATTTAAAACTAAGTTGGAAGATTTGGGGGGAAAGTGGCCCGATCACATCTATGAGGTGCTATGGGCTTACCGCACTACTCCCCGTTCAACGACCCAGAAATCTTCATTCTCTTTGGTATATGGGTCCGAAGCGGTCAGTCCAGTGGAGGTAGCCATAAGGTCACCTCGGATAACCTAGTATGACGATCATCTGAATAATGAACGAAGATCTTTGTAAATGATTGAAGAGAAAAGAAACACCATCTATGCGCGCATGTGTGCTTATCAAAGAACAATGGAGCGAGCTCATAACAAACGGGTTGTGGCCAGAGAATTCTCAGAAGGCGACCTCGTTCTCAGGAATGTAAGAGTTCAGAGAAATGTTGGGAAGTTGGATAGAAATTGAGAAAGACTCTATTGGGTCCTGAAGAACCTGGTGATGGGGCTTATAAGCTAGAAAATCTGGATGGAAGTGAGATCCCCCGAACCTAGAATGTTATGAACTTAAGGTGATATTTTATATAAAGCATTTGACGTTATTTGGTAACTATGAACTATAAAATGTTTATTAAACATGAATAAGTTACAATAGATGCAATACAAATTATTTCTAGCTAGGCTAGTGACCGATCTTAGAGTTGGATTTTCTTGACGAGTTTGGACTGGTGATTGTAGCGACCATCCATAAGGCTCCCAAGTAGTGTGACCGCTCTGACAAGTCAGTTGCTTCCACGATTGCTGAGTACTTAGATAAATTGCATACTCCCAGAACTCACTACAAACTCAATTTCCCCTTCAAACGGCACTCACCACCTAGAAGTAGCTCTTGCCTCATTGTGCTTAGTCCATGAGCAAGATAACAAGGATAGAGTTAACCTGTCAAGTTGCAAGCCAAAGCCCGCCATGGAATTATTTTTAGAACCGGGGCTTCGGCTAAAATTTGTCAGGGGACTCATGGAGAACCACGGAAACGCCGCCAAAGTCATAATATTTTATGGGACGGATTCAAGTGTGATCTATTGGTGTAGTTGGAATTCCCTAACTTATTAAACTTAGCAGGATTTAGAGTTAAGTTGTGAAGACCGTTCGGTCCAGATTTAGCTTAAGCCCCGACCTTATACTTAGCAAATGCAGATTTAACAAAAGGAGGATGTTTTATTCAAGAGTGTGAAGTTTACAAATACAGGAAGGAAAGGACTGGAAAATTAAAGCCCCGACCTTCCTTATCTGCTCCACCAGACTTCTCTGCAATCCATACCTTGAGATCCTTCACTTTCTTTCCTCTTTCCTCAACTATTTCGTTGACCGATCTCTCCATCAGGTCAAAGAGGGGATAGTTTGGATCATTCTCCAACGGGGGCTCATCTAATTCGGGGATCTCACGGAAGTTTCCATCCTTGGTTAAAGGGTCAATCGTCTCCCAACGATCATCCTCGGGATTCAGACCAAACTTGCTGACCATTTGGTTCTTCATATTGTCCATATATTGGGAGACGCTCGGACTATAAACGTTTGCCGCTAAGGCAAACATCAGGGACAATCGGGCAAAACCCAAAAGGGCTTCCCGAACCGCACCCTCAGTTGATCCTTGGACCCTAACCAAGTCTTCTTTCAGTGCTTCCCGTTCTTCCTTCAAGACATTCTTTTCTTCCTGGGATTGCAAGATAAGTTTGTTGCTTTCGTTAGATATCTCTTGTATCTGACGCTCCAATTCCAAAACTCGGGCCATGGCGGAGTTAGCTGCTGCTTGGTCCTCTCCCGCCTTAGAAGCAGCTAAAGATAGCTCAGTACCCGCTCCAAGAAGCTCTCCGTTCAGATGGTCCCGATCGGCTCTAACCGATTCCAACTCTTTCTGTTTGATCTCAACTTGCCGTTGAGCTAAGGCAAGTTGGCCTTCCAGATCTTCAGACGCCGAGGAGATGCTTCGGCCGAGCTAGACGGCAGAAGCGAGGTCTAAAGCCCTCATATGTGCCTGCAAGAGTCAAATTGGATTAAGAACGTATACCCGAGTGTGGCAGCATGAGCTGAATACAACTTACCACAGCTTGGGACTCCAGATAGGCTGATACCAAGCTGGGAAGCGCGCCATCAATATTGGGCAGGTTTTTCTTCCCCAAAAGCCGGTATTCTTCAAGGGCGGCATCCTTCCATGAAGAGGGGACTCTTTTCGGTCCCCAGGCTTTAAAAACGGAGACTACCATCTCCTGGATAGCCCCGAATGGACTCGGGGTTAGACGAGGACGGGGTTGGTTTCTCCCCAATTGTGACTCCTTTCGTCGGGATCGGGGCTGTGGGTCTGCTCACAGCTGATCGCAGCCTTTTGTACTGCTTCGGGGCTTCCTCTCCGGGGCCCCGCTTGCTCGTCGACGCGGAGACGGGAGGTCTCTGCGCTCTATCTCCCAAGCTGGATGAGGGGCGGACGTCTTCCACCCGCATTAACCTCTGCAGCAACAACCGCACGACATTAAGATCCAGATGGGAGTTATTCCCGATTCTGTACATGGCGGGAAGGCCTAATGAGTGCATCCTCTTAGAAATAACCTCATCCATTGATCGGGGCTCTGGCCTGTGGCTGCTGGAGCTCCCCGATGATCGTGATGGCCCAGCCGCAGCGCTAGGCTTAGGCTTGGACGCCTGCAGTTGAGCCTCCTTTTTGGCTTTTGAAGCAGCAGCCACTGCAGCAAGTCGGTTCCCGGACATTGTATCAGTGGAAACTGCAAAGAGAAAATAATAAGAATAAGGAAATATGAACTAAAGGAAGCTATGTCGTACCCGATTCTTCTGACTCCGATGAGTCATAGCTGGAAAAGATACCCTTCGAGGCAGGGGCTCCAGTCCTTCCTGCTACCCCGATCTCCAACAGCTTCTTCTCCCGAATGATGTCTATTCTTTTCAGACGTCGTTCGGGAGGAGGAAGCATTGCCAAGGTGTTGGCAATATCTTGGTGGGATTGATTGAACCGGCTTCGGTCCAACTTCCCGATGTCAGGATGGGTTGTTAGGAAGGTAACTTTCAGCAGGTCCTTCTTTGGGATGTCTATCCAGATATAGCAAGATTCTCATTCATGAAGAGAATCTTCCTTGTCTATGATAATACAGTCTTTCGTTCGGGTCACTATATAATACAACCTGCGACCCCCTAACAACCTCCATCCTCTACGGGATCCCACCAGGAACAGATTGAAAAAGTGCATGAGGGTTGGTTCTACCCTCTGTTTGTGGCAATAATAAATGAAGGCGATAATATAAACATAATTGCCCGGAAAAAGAGCAAAAGTCGGGCAATGAATCTCCTGAAGAACGGCCGCAACAAAAGGGTGAAGAAGAAATCGCACGCCTGATCTTAGGGAGGCATAGCTAACGGGTATAGCGTTAGCCGGAACGTTTATCTCGGCGGGAAGGAAGCAAGGAACGCCCTCTTTCCCCCTCCAGATGGGATAATGGGCTGGAATGGAAAATTTGACCCGAAATGCTTCGAGGTCCATTGTGGTTATGTCAGGATACCTAGCCCTACGAGGTGCCATGGATGGTTACCTTAGAATTTGCAAGAAGTATGGAGTTGAGGAACGGTTGAGCAAAATCGCCGGAGGATTCTAAAACTGGAGCAGTTTATCGCAAAGTGTGATAATGGCTGCACAGGGCAAAAATCCCGACTTTTATACAGCGTATTACTCAATCACGGGGTGACACGTCATCACTGCAGGCGGCTGCCGTCTGACAGTCTGTCTCCCCTTTGGAATACGGAAATGCGTTAGCTATCACAGAGCCTATAATTACGCTTTTACCCTCAACCGCTATGGATTTCAAATTTGAAATTTCACGTCATGAAATTTCTAAGTGCATGATCAGTCCCCAAGGACGCCGTTACAACCAGTTCGGGTACAGGTTTCTGTTGCTGAGATCGGGCACTTATGAACAAACGATCTCAATCTGATGATCGAACCCCGATCACCACCACGGTGGCGACAGAGTCCGAGGGGCTAGTGATGAGATCCCTGGAACCCGATACATCGGACAGGATCAGGATCAAACTTGATCAGAGGAGCCCAAACAACGTAAGCCGAACTTGGAGGCCCAGATCCAGCCCGCGTGAGTGAATGGCCCATCCAAGCCCTGTGGCCCGATCGACCGTTCATAGCGATCGGTCCCGATAGGTAGGGCCCAGCTTCTCCCATGCACCAAGACCGATCGGTCCCCATATTGCAGGCCTTGCTTCGGGCCATCCTTGCTCCTCCCATGCAACGACAACTTTCGACAGCCTTGTCAAAAGCGTGGTCCGTCGAAGTCGTACGAGCCTCCAGTAGCCAGGGAATAGCCGGCTAGCAGCGCCGAAAGGTCTAGCGCCATGCAGCTCTGTGAAGCCGTTCCCGGCGGTTGTTCCGCCTAACATTAGCCGACCTAGCCGCAAATGACAGGCACAAAACGACACCCTACTGTATACATCACAGTTGGAGTATAAAAAGGACACTTAGGGCGTGAGAAAAAGATCTTACGATTCTTCTTCAAGCTTTCAGAGAGAGAACCTTGGATCGATTTATTTTCGATACCTTCCTTCCCCTTTGTTGTAAAAAGAACAAACATGACCTTTGTGATCATTAATTTGCTTACTGAACAGACTAAGGACATTTCTTTCGCCCTTAGTCAAGTGGTTTTTTCCTCACCTTGGAGGTTTTCCACTCTAAAATCGCTGTGTCCTTTCACCTTTGGTTTATAATAGTTCTCCACGCATTAAATAAATTATAACCGAGTTCGTCTTGCAACGAACCGGTCGACTGTTGACACCCCCGGTTTTCGAACCACAACAAATATGAAATATAATTTTTAAGTTATACAGAATCATTTAAAAATAAGTGTAAAAAAATGATTTTATGACATCACGATCACTGTACCGTTGTTTCAAAAATATTTTTTTAAAATCACAATCAATTCATCTCACAGCACAGTACATTCATATCACATCACAGCTATTTATCAAACGATGTTCCAAACGTACCTATTATCTCAAGAAATGTTCATCCTATAATAATATCCTTGTAGGGTTATCAAATTTAGTTATATAATCGTATTTCTTCTCGGTGTTTTATGATAATAATTTTACTTATTATTTTTAAAAATTTTATAATAATATTTATTTCTTTAATCGTAATATTATTATTTTGTATATTTATTAATATTAATAAATTTTATTTCTAAAATATATTTTATTATATAATAAAAATAAAAATAAATAAATAAATGAGATAAATTCTCTGAATTTACTAATATCATTTATTATTGACTTTTAATGACGTCGTTTATATTTTATATTCTTATACACATCTCGAACTTCAATGGTCAATTAATTTTTCAAGTTATAAGGGTCAATCATATTTACGTAGTTTGTGAACTTTGAGTGTCAATCATGCTAACGCAAAAATGTATCAACTTGACGGAAAACCTGATGCTACAATATCAGGGGTAACAAACAAATAATATTGATAATTTTAGATGGGATTCTTACAATTTTGTAAGTTAGATACATAATCTTTAGACAAATCATAAGTTGAGGATTACTTATTTAATTTACTCCAAGTTTATTAATCATATTTCGTATGCTTAATTTTGTTTGAACTACTTTGTTTTATTATTAATGAGAAAATGACATCCTTGGTCATCATAGTTTGATGGTTATGACAAATTTAATTCTCGAAGTTTATATATGGCGTTTTCAGTCCTCTTACTTTATGACATTTGGCAAAAATGGGTCCTCGTAGTTTTAATAATTGTGGCAAATTTAGTCCTCAAAGTTTATATGTGGCGTTTTCAGTCCTCGTACTTATTAACATTTGGCAAAATTGATTCTTAAAGTTCATATTTAGTCATCTAAAATAAATCGAACAAAACAAGTCTCCGTAAGTTACACAAATTGGCAAAATTGATCCCCGTAATTTTGATAAATTGGCAAAATGGGTTCTTCGAAACCCTAACGCCGTAATTTTCAACCGTTGGCTTCTATTTTCTTCTCCATGGCAGTCTCATATTTTCTTATCCTCATCTTCGTCGTTGCCACTGCTCCACCAAAGGCATGCATTTCTCATCGTTTTGACTTCATCTTTTCGTTTCCTTGCTAGTGTCACCTTGTGCGGGCCGAATCATAGAATTTGTTATTGGAATTTTTGGGGGTAGGGCTGAGCAATTTATTCTCTAAATTCAACAAAATCCTCTCAAAATCATGAAATTCTATCACAAATGATTTTCGGCAAAACCTATTTGATGAGAACTCTAGGACCGGACATCCTGCAATGGATAAGGCCCAGTAACGATTGGGCCGATCCATATGGTGGAAGCGAACTTGTGCAGCCCGTTAGTATACTTAAGATGAAATGGCCCGATGTTCTGCGAGAGGATCGAAGATAACATTGGCGAAATAAAACGTGTTCTGACAACTGGCTCCGTAGTTCGGTCCAAACGGTTACAAACCCACGCTTTCCATGTTTCGGGCCTTCACACATTTACCACGCCTCGGGCCCGATCACGCAGACCACGCCTCGGTCATGGCCTCGTTTTACATCGTGCGACAACAACCTCTAACAAACCTGTCAGAGGTAGTTACAGAACGTGAATTACACACGCCATTAACTCTATAAATACAGAGCACAACGACGGAAATAGCAGGACCCTTTGGACGCATAAGAATAGGTCGTTACCCTGTTGAAGTTCTTATTGCTTTCTTATTCCTGTCATTTTCTTTAAACCTCTGTTGTATTCTATAATGGATTGTTTGATTAGTGAACAGGCTAAGAGCTTAATTCGCTTTAAGTCAAGTGGTTTTCTCCCCAATTCCTGTGGTTTCCACTATAAATCGCATTGCCTCATTGTTATTTCCAGTTTCTTAATCGTTTTCCCATAAAAAACAAATCAAAACCGAGTTCGTTTGCTGACGAACCGGGCGACTGTTGGTACCCCCTAAAAAGGGACCATAAAAGTTTGGCGCCGTCCGTGGGGATGATTCTCTAATCCCATTTGAGTTTTCTACCAGGGATAGGATAATCAGAGGCATGACGACTGGAACTTCGACGAATGACAGTGACGTGCTTCCCGACAGTCTCCCAGCACCAACATTCACTTTACAGGATCTGGAAGTTGTCGTCATGAAGGTGGTACTGGAAATTACGTTGGAGAGAAGTGGAACAGAACCACCGGATGTTTCAAGCCCTGTTTCCAGAAGCAGAGGGTACGAGAGTGACCCTAACGAGCGCAGCACTGATGATAAAGAAATCCTCGGGCGCGGTGTAACAACGAGGAGGCCGAGATATCGATCCACTCCTCCTCCCCCGGCCAGGGCTCTAACTCCCGCTCCTAGAAATGACCAGGAGTAGATGCAGAGACGAATTGATGAGTCACCAAGGAGCTGGAGAGTATGCGTGCGCTGAAGGATTGCGATCCTAATCTGGGACGCAATCCTGGTTTATTCAATAGGGCCATGGAGGCCCCAATCAGGCGAAATAAGGATGACGACTGGTGGCATAATCTACATGCGGTTCAGTCATCATCACAACAATTTGAAGGTGTGTCAGCCGCCTTGGGAGATTTGATGCTCCCCTTCTCCGAAGAGATCGGCATTATCGCAACCCCGAGGGGTTGCTGACGTTTCGCGGTGACGGTGATCCAATCGATCACGTTGTCGATTTTGAATAACGCATGGGAACGGTTCGGGCCTCAGATTCGCTAAAGTGCCGCATCTTCGCGGCAGGATTACAGGGCGACGCCCGAACATGGTTCAAAAATTTGCCGGCCCGATCCATACAGTCGTATGGCGGATTTATTTTGGATTTCTCAGAGCAATTCGCTCCAAATGTAGGACCGCTCCGAAGCAGGCAGGAACTATATCAGTTGAAATACATCCCGGCAAAAATGAGTCTTCGGTCCTTCATGGAAAAGTTCAATAGGACCGCCCAGGGCATGAAGCTTTAACTCTGGGACAAAATTGATATTTTACAGCAGGTCTTGGGACCGTGTGGCCTTTCGGCCAGTTTGGTAAAGAGTCCACCATCCATCTTGGGTAAACTTCTTCAGAAAAACAATAAGTATATTAAGGTGGATGAAGCGTTGGGGCTAGGCTATGGGAAACCTAGCAGGAATTCTGAGCCCGCAGATGATCATAGGGTTTCCTACCCTAAGAAGCAGTCGTGAGAAGTAGCGGCTGTAGGCGAGAAAGATGTCCCCCCGAAGCAGGAGGACAATCGGGTGTATTGCGAATTACATCATAATCGCGATCACTCGACCCTGATGTGCCCGTTGTTGAAAGAGACAGTAGCGGCAATGAATAAAGAGAAGCCCGGCCGGAATGGTAAGAAGGGGAAGCGAGCGGAATCCCCCCGAAAGGGCTACCAGGGTGACGATCGTCACAGGCCGCGGGGAAGGGATAATCGGGGACAACCTCGAAATTATAATGGTCGGACGGAGGACCGAAGGTCTCCTCCTCCTGAGCAAGACAGAGGCCAACACGGTTGAGAGAACCGTGGTCAGAGCGGAAGAAGAAGATGGCGGGGCCGTGGCGGCAGAGCCCCGCAAAACTAGGGTGGAAGACAGGAGCATGTCGCTCCTCCACCTACTGAAACAGGTTCCCAACCTCCTCAAAATGAGGCGGCATCCCGAGAAGTAGCCGGAGACATTTATGTTATTTCCGGTGGTCCGAGACCGAAAGAGAACCGTGCGTGGAGACTCCGCTAAGAGCTCTGAATCTGTTGCGCTGGTTAAATATGATCCAGCTGAACGGTCCCCTTCCTTCGGGGAGCATATCACTTTCACTATGGCCGATCGGGAGGGGATTATCGATCCATGCGATGATGCCCTTACCATTACTGGAATCATCGGGAATCGCCGTGTCCACAGGCTCTTAGTGGACATCGGGGCTTCGTGCAATTTGATGAAGCGCGAAGTCGCTGAAATGTTGGGAGATGCTGCCCATGACCTCCCGATCGCTAATATAACTCTCTGGTCGTTCGACCAGAGAAGCGTCATTCCATACGGGAAGATTTTATTCCCAGTTACCCTAAAAGAACCATCCAAGGACCGATCGGAGGATTTGGAATTCATTGTCGTTGAAGACGACTTGGCTTACAACGCCATTATTGGACGGACCGGCCTTAGTAAGTTCGAGGCAGTCCCATCTATTTATCATATTATGCTCAAATTCCCCTCCATTCATGGAGTTATTTCGGTCAAGGGGGATCAGAAAGTAGCTAGACAATGTTACATGAGCTCGTGCCGAACATTGGCACCTGTCAAAAGGGCCAGAGTAGATCTATTGGAAGAGCCGCCGCACCCGAGGCAAACAATGGAACCCGTGGGGTTCAAGCTGATTAATCTGGTTGAGGACGACTCAACCAAAACAACTCGCATCGGGGCACACTAAGCCCCTGCTTTTGAAAAAGAACTGATCCACTTGCTGAGAAGCCATGTGGATATATTTGCCTGGACCCCGGACGATGTTCCGGGGATTGAACGATCCGATAGTGAGCATCAGATCAATACCGAGCCTAGAACAAAGCCTGTTAGACAGAGGAGGAGACGTTATTCTCCCGAAAAAATCGAGATCATCCGGGCTGAGGTGAACAAGTTGTTGCGGTCAGGATTCATTAGAGAGATCCACTATATTGAATGGGTTGCAAGCCCAGTAGTGGTCTCCAAACCAGATGGGAAATGGCGGATGTGCATCGATTTCATCGATGTTAACAAAAGTTGTGAGTCAGATCCCTTCCCATTGTGGCATATTGACCGACTGGTAGATACTGTGTCTGGCAGCACCATGATGAGTACCATGGATGCTTACTCCGGGTACCATCCGATCTTTCTAGCTGAGGAAGATCAGAAGAAGTCATCATTCATGACCGAAGATGGCGTTTATTGCTATGTGGTTATGTTGTTCGCTCTCAATAATGCTAGAGCAACTTATCAAATGTTGGTCAACAAAATCTTTAGAGAACTGATTGGCCATATGATGGAAGTTTATGTTGATGATATGATTGTTAAATATATGAATGATGAAGACCACCTTTCTTATTTGTCTCGTTGTTTCAAAGCATGCCGAAAATATAAGCTCAAACTAAATCCAAACAAATGCTGCTTCGGGATCCGAAGTGGAAAATTTCTAGGATATTACGTTTCAGAAAAATGCATAGAGGTTAATCATGAGAAAGTGCAGGCTATCATTGATATGCAACCTCCAAGAAACAAAAGAGAATTTCAGAGGCTTACTGGCCGACTCGCTGCACTAAGGAGATTTATTTCAAAATCCACAGACCGGGCTCAACCTTTTTTCAGAGTGCTAAGAAAAACAAGCCATCTAGATTGGACCAAAAAATGCGATCGGGCCATTTCCGAGCTGAAAACTTATTTAAGCACTTCCCCGGTGATGGTGAGTCCAACTTGTGATGAAACTTTGGGGTTGTATCTTGCTGTATCAGAAGTTGCCGTCAGCGCAGCTCTGGTGACCATCCGAGATGACATTCATAGACCCGTTTATTATGTAAGCCATTCTCTGGTATCTGCCGAAACCAGATATTCCACCCTGGAAAAATTCATGCTAGCTTTGAAAAAAGCTGTATCCAAGCTGAAACATTATTTTGAAGGCCGAACGGTTTATGTCTATACGGATCAACCTCTGAAGGTGGTCCTTAAACAAAAGGATTTGAATGAGAGATTAGCAAAATGGGCTATCAAACTCAGCACTATGTATTTGGAATTCTTGCCTCGAAGGGCGATCAAGGCTTAGGTTCTAGCCGACTTTGTGGTTGAAATGAACCGATCGGCCATATATCTAAACCAAGAGGATGATCGATGGACGGTTCAAGTAGATGGGTCGATCTTCGGAGGAAGAGAAGCAGGCATTACCCTAACAACAGTACAATGTGACCTTATTCATTCCGCAGTTAAATTTTCTTTTGCTGGAACAAATAATGTGGTAGAATACAAGGTTGTATTATCGGGAATGACCTTGGCTCGAAATATGGGAGTTAGCAGAGTACAAATGTTCTCAGACTCAAAGTTAGTAGTGGAACAGTTCGCAGGGAGATTTGAAACTCATGATCCGATGATGAAATTATATTGTGTCAAAGTCCTGGAATTATCCAAAAAGTTCAGTGAGTTTTCTATTGATTACGTGCCATGAGAACAAAATAAGGTTGCCGACGCACTCGCCAGATTGGCCGCGTGCATACCTGACTTTGTGGTTGAAATGACCCGATCGGCCATATATCTAAACCAAGAGGATGATCGATGGACGGTTCAAGTAGATGGGTCGATCTTCGGAGGAAGAGAAGCAGGCATTACCCTAACAACGGTACAATGTGACCTTATTCATTCCGCAGTTAAATTTTCTTTTGCTGGAACAAATAATGTGGTAGAATACAAGGTTGTATTATCGGGAATGACCTTGGCTCGAAATATGGGAGTTAGCAGAGTACAAATGTTCTCAGACTCAAAGTTAGTAGTGGAACAGTTCGCAGGGAGATTTGAAACTCATGATCCGATGATGAAATTATATTGTGTCAAAGTCCTGGAATTATCCAAAAAGTTCAGTGAGTTTTCTATTGATTACGTGCCATGAGAACAAAATAAGGTTGCCGACGCACTCGCCAGATTGGCCGCGTGCATACCTGACATAGAGCCGATCACTATTTCGGTCCATATCCAGGACCGACCTTCGGTCGAGATATCAGTGACCGAACAGTCTATTGAAGAGATCGATGCTCTATGCCATGAACTCCAGGGCTTGAATATTAACGCTACTGAATCTCCTGGGGAACCCAATTGGATGGATCCCTTTATTAAATATCTTTCAAACGGCTATCTTCCTGAAGACAAATCTGAAGCCAGAAAAATAGAAGTCCGGGCTAAGAGATTTATCCTGGTTGACGGACGCTTGTTTAAAAAGAGTATTGAGGGTCCGCTTCTGCACTGCTTATCCCCTATTGAGGCTGAAGCCGTCATGATTTATGTTCATGAAGGGATATGCGACATTCATTCAGGGGCTCGATCTTTGTACCACTGCATCATCAGAGCTGGATATTTTTGGCCGACGTTGCTTGCAGATGCCAAGAAATACACTAAACGATGTATCCTATGTCAGTACCATGCTCCGATCCCACAGCTGCCTGGGGTTCCCTTATCGGTCACCCCATTGCCTTGTCCATTTGACAGATGGGAGATTGATATCCTTGGACCTTTTCCTCGGTCGATAGGGCAAAGAAAGTTTTGTATTGTGGCGGTGGAATATTACTCAAAGTGGATTGAAGCAGAAGCAGTAACCATCATTTCAGATAAGGTTGTCAAACACTTCTTATAGAGAAATATCGTGAGCCGCTTCGGGGTTCCCCGAGCACTCATATCAGATAATGGGACTCAGTTCCGTGGAAAAAGCATACGGGATTTATACATCAAGTTGGGCATCGCCCAACATTTCTCGTCAGTGACCCATCCCCAAACTAATGAACTTATGGAGATATCTAATAAGGTTATACTGAAAGGGTTGAAGACCAAGTTAGAGGATTTTGGAGGGAAGTGGCTTGAACACATCTATGAGGTCTTATGGGCATACCAAACTACACCTCGTTCAACAACCCAGGAATCACGTTTTTCATTGGTGTATGGGTCCGAAGTTGTTAGTCCGGTGGAGGTTGCCATCCGATCACCTCGGATATCTCAGTATGATGAGCATATGAATGGTGAAAGGAGATTATTGGATCTCGAGATGATCGAAGAAAAGAGAGATGCGATTTATGCGCGAATGCGTGCTTACCAGCGAACTATGGAACGGGCCCATAACAAGCGAGTCCTCCCAAGGGAATTCTTTGAAGGCGACCTCGTCCTCAGAAGCATAAAGGTGCAGAGGAATGTTGAGAAACTGGTTAGAAATTGGAAAGGGTCTTATCGAATATCAAAGAAATTGGAATCAGCTGCTTATAAACATGAAACATTGGATGGTATAGAGGTCCACAGAACTTGGAATGTCATGAATTTAAGACGGTACTTCTTGTGAACCTTCGATTAACGTGTTTGACTCAATAAATATACATTCCTTTGAACATAAGCTGAAAACAAGTAAGTAAAAAACAAATTATTTCTAATTGAGTGATGGACCGATCTTGAAGTTGGATAACTTTGGACGAATCTGGACTGGTGACCGAAGCTTCTTATCCGCAAAGCTCCCAACTTGTAGTGATCGCTCTGACGAGTCAGATGCTCATGCACTTGCCTAGTCCCATGGATGAGTTGCGATTCTCCCAGAACTCATTACGAACTAAGACACTCCCTCCAACGGCATTCATTCTTGGAAAATGGCCCTTGTACTTATGAAATACGCCATGAAAAGAGGAATGAGGAAGTCAACAAATCGAAACACAAGTTCGGTCCTATTATGGGCATATGATGAACAAAAGCTTGGCCAATATAACATACGAGACTTCAGTAGAACCAAGGTTTGGCCGAAGCTTATATAGACTCATATTGAACCTGGACCGTGTCTTTCTAATCAAGTTGTGATTCCAAGGACGGAATACGAGTGACCCGCATACAATGTAAAGCGACCGATCCAATCAAAATTGACCTGAGTGAGCCAAACATAATATCTGGGACCGATGGGTTAACACGCTATAAACATCCCCAATCTTACACTTGGTGGTTAAAACACTCTCGTTAATATGAAACATAAAAGTCACTTAAAAAGTCAGTTACAATACTGTATTCTGACGATTGAAAAGATAAAAATTGAGAGGAAAAAGTCTTATATTAAAAATAAGGAACAGAGCAGGTACAAAATACAACTTAGATTTAACTACCCTACCCATCTTCCTTATCTTCAACCTCCTGCTACTACGGTTCGGTCCGGGCCGCGAGCTGCTTCAATTCTTCTTCCTGATCGGCCACCTTTTGGTTGACCGCTTTCTCCATCTCCTCAAAGAGATAGAAGAAAGGGTCATCTTCTAAAACAGGCTCTTCTAAAGATGGAATTACCTGGAAGTTGCCATCTTTCTCAAGTGGCTCGATCGACTTCCATCGCTCGTTCGAATGGGAAAGCCTGAACTGCTTTATAACCTGCTCTCGCATGTTATCCATGTATTTAGCAGTGTACATCCCATGTATGTTATCCTCCAAAGCGAATAACAGAGGTGACCGAGCGAAGCCTAGGACTGCTTCCCGGACCGAACCTTCGGCCGAAGTGCGGGTCCTTGTCAATTCCTCTACCAAGTTCGCCTTTTTTTCTTGGGCTTGAAGAAGAAGCTCGTTTAGCTTATTCCTCTTCTCATGGGCCCGATCCTGTACTTGGTTGACTTCTTCTTCTTTGGCCCGCAGCTTGGCCTCCAGGTCAGAAATTCGACCCTGAGCTGTTTTCTCTATCTTCTCCAACTCAGAGACCTTGTCTGCTAAGAGTGAAACTTCCGTCCCAGCTCTTAGCAGCTCACTATCCAATCGGTCCCGGTCCTCTCATACCGTGACCAACTCACCATGTTTGATCTCAACTTGCCTTTTCACAAGGTCAAGTTGATCTTGGACTTGTTGGGACACAACACTGTCACCCTGGTTCTTCTCCAAGGTGATGGCAGTTGTGAAGGCCTTCCTCAACATCTGCATAGGACAGTAACGTCAAAAAAGTAAAACTTCGGGCCTTAATGTAAAAGAAGATTACCTTAGTTGCGAGGTCGAGGAAGCTCTCAATGATCTCTTCCCCACACATGTCCAGTTGGACATTGTCTGAGTTTTGTTCTCCATAAAAGCGGAAATCCTTTAGGAAAACACTTCTCCAGGAGGTTAATTTCCTCCCCTTACTGAACCTATCTAGCAGGCCTAAGGCAACTCCCCAGTCGGAGTTGGTCTTAGGACCCGAGGCAGGCTCCTTCAAAACGATCCCCTTAGTGGAGACCGAAGCACTCCCCCCTCTCTTCAGCCTTTTGAATTCCTTCGGGGCTTCTTCTTCGGTCGCCCTCTTTCCTTTTCCCAAGGGGATCGGCGGCAGGGAGACGTTCGCCTTAAGATTGGGACCGGGGAGAACTTTCTCCACTGGAACGGTTCCATGCAGCAATAAAGTAACCATATTAGCACTAATAAATGAGTTATTTCTGATTTGGTAGAGGCTGGATAAGCTCAAAGAACGAATCCGAGCCGTTATCATCTCCTCTACCACTCCAAATACCCGAAACGCAGGCCCTTCTCCCATCGAGGGCTGCCCTGTGCAACACAGGGTCAGTGTGCCCGCGTTGGTGGTTTGAATCGGGGGGTTCCCAAACCCCGATGGAACCAGCATACCCCCCGTTGCTGATTCACTCTCCTCAGCACTCCCCGGTGCTTCGCGTTGTCCTTCAGAAGGACGGACCGAAGCAACAGTCATACGCTTGAACCGTGAGCTAGACATCGTCTCAGTCGAGTCCGCAAAATAAATACATAAGGATCAGGTAAGGATGGAATGAAAACATTACTTCATACCCGATCCTTCTGATGGATCTGAACTAGAAAACATCCCCTTCGGGGCTGGGGCTCCGGTCCTACCCGCGACACCTATTTCTATCAATTTTTCTCCCGAAGCAGCTTTGTTCGCTTAAGGCGTGCTTCGGGAGGGAGAACATCGCAAGTGTGTTTGCGGTGTCCGGACGAGAGGGGTTGAACCTGGTTCGGTCCAACTAGCCTATGCGTGGGTGAGTTATGTGTGGCCACATCTTTAACATGTCCTCTTTTGGGACTGTTATCCACACATAACAAAACTCCCACTCATGGAGATACTCTTCTTTATCAATTATAGCGCACTCTTTAGTGCGCACCGCTATATAGTATAGTTTGCGGCATCCTAACAGACCCTTACCCCTTCAGGATCCCACCAAGAACAGGTTGAAAAAATGTTCTAAGGTCGGGGCCCTGTTCTGTTGGTGGTAATAAAATATGAACGCCACTATATACACATAAATACCCGGAAATAACGCAAAAGTCGGGCAGTGAATTTCTTTAAGAACAGCTGCTACAAAAGGATGCAGCGGAAAACGTAGCCCGCACTTTAAAGAAGCGTAACTAACCGGAATAGCGGAAGCCGGCGCATTCATTTCTGCCGGAAGGAAACATGGAATATCTTCCCGTCCCTTCCAAATAGAATAATGTGCCGGAATTGAAAACCTAGATCTAAACTCCTCAATATACAACTCAAACATGGCTCGGTATATCATTTTATAAGGAGCCATAGTGTATACCTTAACGAAAATCGGAATGAAATTGGTTGAACGTGAAACAGATTAAGGGCGTAGAGAGCTCGATTTGGGCAAATTCTTCCTTCGTGAAATGACGATGAGGAGAAGCAGTACCCAAAATCCCGATTTAAATATTAATTTCCCGACTAATGGTGAGCTGCCACGTAATATTGCCACACACGATGGCAGTACAAACACACTCATCACGCCTGTTGGATTATCGAATGTGAAGATGCGCAAGTCTGGATATTAATATTTCAAAAATAACAAGAATAAAAGTATAACACAAATATACGCTATTGAATTTTAAATACAAATTCATTCATACACTTATAAAAGTAAGTGAAAGATCGGTCCCCTGGATGCTCACCATCAGCAGGTACGGTCTCATATTCTCCTGAATGTATAAACATTGTGTGATCGGCCTTGTATCACCTCTACGACGGCATTCAAGCCCGAGGAGCTAGTGATGAGAACTCTAGGACCGGGCAGCCTGCAATGGATGAGGTCCAGTAACGATTGGGCCGATCCATATGGTGGAAGCGAACTTGTGCAGCCCGTTAGTATACTTAAGGTTAAATGGCCCGATGTTCTGCGGCGAGATGACCGAAGATAACCTTGGCGAAATAAAACGTTTTCTGACAACTAGCTCCGTGGTTCGGTCCAAACGGTTACAAACCCACGCTTTCCATGTTTCGGGCCTTCACACATTTACCACGCCTCGGGCCCGATCACGCAGACCACGCCTCGGTCCTGGCCTCGTTTTACATCGTGCGACAACAACCTCTAACAAACCTGTCAGAAGCAGTTACAGAGCGTGAATTACACACGCCATTAACTCTATAAATACATAGCACAACGATAGAAATAGCAGGACCTTTTGGACGCATAAGAACAGACTGTTACCCTGCTGAAGTTCTTATTGCTTTTTTATTCCCTATCATTTTCTTTAAACCTCTGATGTATTCTGTAATGGATTGTTTGATTAGTGAACAGGCTAAGAGCTTAATTCGCTCTTAGTCAAATGGTTTTCTCCCCAATTCCTAGGGTTTCCACTATAAATCGCTTTGTCTCATTGTTATTTCCAGTTTCTTAATCGTTTTCCCATAAAAAACAAATCAAAACCGAGTTCGTTTGCTGACGAACCGGACGACTGTTGGTACCCCTAAAAATGGACCATAACACTATTAGATAAGCTACTAACGATGTCAGTGACCAAATTTGCCAAAGTTATGAAATTAAGTGGACCAAATGTGCGATTACCAAAGTTGAAGGACTGCATTTGCACAAATCACAAATTTTGGGGACCAAATTTGTCACATTCATACAATTTGAAGGACTTAATTTGCCAAATGTGTAAAAGTATGAGGATCAAAATTAATAGGAGGATCAAAATTGTCAAAATATAAAGTTAATAGACTTAATTTACCACAATTATCAAAGTATGAGGATCAAAATTGTCAAAATATGAAATTAAGAGGATCAAATTTATGCATAACCCATTAAAACTACTGTGAATTCAATATTTTTGGTTTGCTAAATAATTTTTACTACTATGAAACAAATAAATATATTCTTTTTCGAATAATATGAATAAATAATCAAATAAAATATTAAAATAATAAGTATCCGATAATATTGTAATTACGAAAGAATTTTTTTTTTTATTTTAATATAATATTGAAACAAGAGAAATATGATTAGAAAATTAATCGAATAAAACACCTGCATTTCACACAAAACTTGATCTAATTGGGCCTCCACAAGTAAATTACTCAGTGGTATGCTTGTGGCTCAGTTTAGGGGACTTGCTGATGTTCACGGAAGTAGAATTTGGTAAACGTGCTGCTATGTATCAGAACTCAGAAGACGAAATTGAAACGAACGCGATTCCTTCATCTCTAGTGTCAGCTACACTACATACAGCTCCGACTATGGAGAAAGACAAAGCGAGGAACTCTACAATGAAGTCTTCCCTTAAGAAAATTACCCTCGAAGAGTTCGTCTCTACCATGGCCCCTCTTATTGACATGGAAAAGGTATTCATTTCTCATGTAATATGCATAACTGTGAATGTATGCAAGCTCGTATGATAGGGCCTGATTATTATTTTTTTCATCCGGGCTTATTTTCTTCTACTTTCTTACATTTAAGTATCTCCTAAACTGATGCAAAGATACTATGTGTCATTTTCTCTGATGCATTGAAAGTGTGAAAACTAGATTTTTAGCCTCGTCTCGCTTCATTATTTTTTTGTCAATTGGTTATGTTTGTTCATATACTTCAAATGTGGGATTAGGAAGCCGAGATATCTTGTTCCCTTACCACGGGAGCGTTAAGGAGTTTGGAAAGTGCTCGGCAGAAGGGGTCTACCATTTTTAATTTGAAGTGTGTAAATGCTCAGGTAATATTGGATGTTGGATATTGCCAGTCATCTAGATAGAAATTCCTTCTGAATGTGCTGTCTATAGACAGGGCTTATGGGAAAATCTCTTCTTGAGTTTCAATCTAATAAAGGAGATGTACTTCCTCCTCACAAGGTTAATTGCATGCATTGTTTGTTTATGTATTTTTATATTGAAGAGTCATTAATGGTTATGCACAAAATATTGCTTAAAAGAAAGTTGTAATTCTATGTCTTTGTGTTTCAGGGCATGCAAACTTCGTAGCGTTAGACTAATTTGTTTTCTTCTTTCTAATCATTTCAAGTTTTCTAGATTGGAACTCATGATGTGGTGGTGCTGAAATTGAACAAGTCTGATTTGGGATCCCCTCCTCTAGGACAGGGAATTGTTTACAGGTTAAAGGTAATGGATTAATGTTTGTGTGAACATGTAACTTTTAATATTTCATCTTAATCCACGTTCTTTTTCAGGATTTATCTATTACTGTTTCTTTCGATGATATTCCAGAAGAAGGCTTGAATTCCCCAGTAAGACTAGAAAAAGTTACAAATGAGGTATTAGGTGTATATATTTTAATTATTTTTTTATCGAATAAACAGAAAATATATTGGAATGCTATATCATTTGTAAAGTAAAAGAGCTGTCATGATTTTTGGCTTTGATATGATCAAGCCTCCCTTGATAACCATCATCTGGATTGACTAATGACAAGTTTTATATAATTTCCTCTCAAGCAATGCATGCGTGCAAGATTGCAATCTTCATTGCTGACTTTTTAAATTTGAACTCTGAAATTTCCCCATTTGGATTTATTTCAGGTCACATATAGTAGGATGAAAGAAACACTAGTGCAACTTAGTAAGGGTGTACATAAGGGTCCTGCATCGGACCTCGTCCCTATCTTTTTTGGTGAGATGGCACCAAAAGTATCGAAGAAGGAAATCAAATTTACCCCCATAAATCCAAAACTTGATGAGTCACAGGTGTTCATGCCTATCTTTTTGAAAATGCAGTGTGCTTATATTTTTTCTAAGTTAATTTATTTAAGTGTGTCATGATAACAATACTATCCTTTATTGACTCGTTTTTATATCTTAATGGGTTTTTGATAATATACTTTGAAACCCGTGTTGCATAATCATGTTTCTAGTTATTAAAATATAGAGTCTGATCGAAAACTCGATCAAGAGAGCTTGAACGAATCAAATTTAAGGGGAGGAGGGCACACCTTAAAAGACTTGGCCATGTCAATTTTGATGGCATCCTCATTCCTCATAAACTCACTCAATCCCATTTTCATAAGCAATGTGGGACAAACTCAACAATCCCCTCAAGTGCAATCACCTAACAAGTTTGAACTTGTGAATTGAAATGAACCGGACTTCTTGGTAATGATAATTGGGTTTTAATGAATTGACTCTAATACCATATTGGAATTATAGAGTTTGATCGAAAACACGATGAGGGGAGCTTGAATAAATGCGTTTTTAAGGGGAGGAAACCACATTTTAAAAGACTTGACCAAGTCAATTTTGATGGCAACCCTCACTTCTCAAAAACCCATTCAATCCCATTTTCATAAGGAATGTGTGACAAATTCATCACCATCTCAAATCCAACCACACAGGCTTGGACTTGCGAATTGAAATGAACCAGAATATTGATGTTGATTGTTTTTTTTCTCTTATTCTACGTAGGTTAAAACACTTTCATTTTTTTCTTCTAAAATGATCTACCTCTACAATCTCATTATTCAAAACTAATTATTGTACTTCATATTTCAAGAAATCCGCTATTTCAAGGGCTCTATCATCCATGGACATTTTCTTGCTACATGGACCTCCTGGAACTGGAAAGACTACGACTGTTATTGAAATTATCTTACAAGAAGTCCAGCGTGGGTCAAAAGTTCTTGCTTGCGCTGCTTCTAATATTGCTGTTGATAACATTGTTGAAAGACTTGCTCCTCACAGGTATTGATTCTCATTTTAGACTGCTCTGCTGGATAAATAAATTTTTTGTGCAGCTCATTCTTGATCTGGGAAATGGATGTTTGCGAGTTCCATGTTCTCATCCTGTAGATTTTCTCTAATTTTAAGCTACTCATTTTTATTTATGATAGGGTTAAGTTGGTTAGAGTTGGCCATCCTGCGCGTTTGCTGCCTCAAGTTTTGGATAGTGCCTTGGATGCTCAGGTATTGTGCTCTGTTGCTTCTCTTGGAATTTTGCAGAATGCTTGCATGTGTTGAGATTTAAGGAAAGAAATTGGTTTCGGTATTATGAACTCAATTTTTGGAGGTATACATGAAATAAAAACCATGAAGAAAAGTCAGCGGGGGGGCTGAATTATGAAGTCCAGGAAAATATCTGTAATAATTCAACCTTGATTCACTTAGAATCTAAGTTTTATTGACTCAGTCGGTGGACTAATGCTTTTACGTTCCTAATGTAAAATATTATATTTTAGAAAATGTTTTTCAAATGGAGAGCATCAACAAAGCAGAAAAAAACATTAAAACAAATGAAGTAGTGCCAAGGGTCGAATCTGTATGTGTGATGTATGTGGTGAGTTTGCTTAGAAAAAACATTTTCAGTTGAATATGTTTGTGCAGTTGCTCAAATGTGTTTGATAGTTTTTGTATTCTTTTTCTTATCCATTTCTTATGCCAATTTGCTTTGTTCCAATTCATGTATCAAACCCTGTCTTGAACGGTTGTGTCATTAAACTATTATTTAGTTTATTATGATTTGAATCTGGCATATCAGCTACTCCATTTCTTTGATCAACATGGCGTTTGAACTACATGTTTTCGATAGTTCCTTCACTTTCGTGACGTTCTTATTTTCTGTATTTCTTTTGAAAAAAATATTTTGACAAGGGATATCTATTAGTAGTTTTGATGTTAACCGAAATATGCATGTATCAAGAGACCATACATGACTGTGTGGTACTAAATTTCCCATCTTATAGGTTCTGCGTGGAGACAACAGTGCCCTTGCAAATGACATTCGGAAAGAGATGAAGGTGCGTGGTGTTAAAAATATTTAAAGATTGATGAGGTTAAGGAAATTAGTCCCCACCATTGATATAATCTGTCACAATGTTCCAGGTTATTTTTGAATTTTTGATAGCTCAGCTAACTGTATTCTGTCTTACTGATGGTTTCTACAGGTTTTAAATTCTAAACTTTTAAAAGCAAAAGATAAAAATACTAAAAGAGATATTAGAAAGGAGCTGAAGACTTTATCAAAAGAAGAGCGTAAAAGGCAGCAGCTGGCTGTGACTGATGTCATTAAAAATTCTGATGTTGTATTAACAACGTTGACTGGCGCATTGTCAAAGAATTTGGAAGGTTTTTCATTTGATTTGGTTATTATAGATGAAGCTGCCCAGGCATTAGAAATTGCATGCTGGATCGCAATTTTAAAGGTAATATTCCAAATCGCTTTCTAAACTGATAACAAGGCTGTGTATGGGTGATAAATGTGTCAAAAAAATTGCATCTCTTTGTCTCTAACTTCTATATTATTTCTTAAACCTGCTAATTATATAATATTTCTTTCTAGGGAGCTAGATGCATATTAGCAGGTGATCACCTCCAGCTACCACCAACTATTCAAAGTGTTGAAGCGGAGAGGAAAGGATTAGGAAGAACCCTCTTTGCACGCCTTGCTGATTTGTATGGTGATCAAATCATGTGTATGCTCACTGTTCAGTATCGCATGCACCAACTTATCATGAATTGGTCATCTCAAGAGTTCTATAATGGAAAGGTGCTTACACACAAACAGTCACCTCTTCTCCATCGTTCCCCAAAGGCCTTATTGTTCTGTTGCTGTCAGATTTTTTGTTCGTCTTGAGAAATTATATTGAGGTGTATGCTTATGTACTTAATTTTTTAATTATGTAACAGATGGAAGCTCATTCAAGTGTGGCCGCTCATTCATTATATGGCATTGATGATGTCATAAAGTCATCTTCAACAGAGCCAACCCTTCTTCTCATTGATACAGCTGGGTATGCTGTTTCATTTGTTTGAACTTTTATTTGTTAGATAGCATCATTTACCTTATCCAGAATTTGAACCATATTGTGCTGTTGTCTTCTGTTCCAAGAACTCTCTTGCTCTAGTTTTGAATTTTATTAAAATTTTGAAAATCTGCATGTATGGAAAACTCGATGAAGCTTAAACGAATTGTTTTGGTTCCGTTTCTAACAGTCCCCTGGTATGAATTCTATTGATTTGTCGGGCCATGCAGGTAAATGCACTGGCCAGCATTTGTTTATAAACTGAGAAACATGCCGATTTCAGTTGTGACATGGAAGAGAAAAAGGATGAAGAAGAGAGTACACTAAATGATGGCGAAGCATCTGTCAGCATAGCACATGCAAAGAGACTCGTGGAGAGTGGAGTCGAAGCTTCGAGTATAGGAATCATTACTCCTTATGCAGCTCAGGTAATACTTGATAAGCGAATCTGTTAACTGTGAAAAACAATGGAGTTTGAATGTTAGATTTAGTTGTATTTTTGTGCATGTGTTAGGTTGTGGCTTTGAAGATGTTGAGGAGCATAGAATTGAAGCTTAAAGATGTCGAAATCTCGACCGTTGATGGATTTCAAGGCCGTGAGAAGGAAGCCATTATAATCTCAATGGTTCGGTCAAACTCCAAGAAAGAGGTACAAATACATAAATACATAGCCGAGAATAGAATAGATGTGATCGGTGTGCTGTTTTTCGCAGGTCGGTTTCTTAAGCGATGAGAGAAGATTGAATGTTGCGGTTACTCGGGCAAGGAGACAGTGTTGTATTGTATGTGACACTGAAACTGTTACTAGTCACAAGTTTCTAAAGGCTTTGGTTAACTACTTTGAGGAACATGGCGAGTATCTCAGTGCTTCAGAGTTCAATAATGCGCTGTAACTTGAGCCTTGAATTTGATGGGATTCACTTGAATTTTGCATTTTTAAGGCAAAACAGATTACATTATAACCGAATATTTTGAATTGCAAGCTATCTTTACGAAGGAAACCAAATTTTATTTTATTTTAGAATCGATCCGAAACAACCTAGAAATTAATCCTAATACTCGGTACCGAAAAAAATACATGTATTGTCCGGTATGAAAACATCGGTTAGACATTCGACAACATTGATGGAACACTCCAGGGACAAAAACAGAAATAACAATATACTTACTATTGATCCAGAACACCAACCAGTTCGTGTACTAATTTCATCATTTATTGGGTAGTGGTCAGCTTCATGCCTACAACAAATAACAAGAATGGCTACCTCAAACCACAGTGGTTGTTGCGGGAAACAGCTTTCCAATCACAGCATTAGATAATATGTTGTTTGGATCAAGCTCCTTTCTAGCTTCGTTGTATCGATCCACCGCAAATATTTTCTTCAGTCTCACCTGCAAATCTGAAAGCTCATCCTTGTCCTTTGGAATCTACAAGTAAAACTTTGTTAAGGCATTTTGTATATGTGAATCTTAAAGACAAGTTACTTCAAAACCTCAATCTTAGCCCAGTGTTCAAAAGCAGAAAATTTATCCCACAAATACGTTTGGCTCAATCTGCGGTAATCGAAAAACTCTTCAGTAATTTGCTTCCTTTGACGGGGATCCAATGTAGGAAGATACATAATTATACCAACCTGTTAAAAAGAACCTCATGTAAGTGGAAAAGTTAGTAAAGAAACAGACGTTTTACGAAAGGCAAAAGAGCATGTGTACCCACGAAAATATGTCCGTCTCGGAAGGGCTGTAAGCTGGACTCATGACACTTCTGCTACGAGCACTCCATCTCTGCTCGATTGGTGCAGGAGCTGGGATATCATTTTTTTCAATGATATTCAAAAGAAGTTCAATGTATTCTAGATCTTTCATACTCGGGTTTGATAGTGTTCCTGCAGGAAAACAAATCTCCGAGACCCATTGCTGCCCTCCACAATCAAAACCAAGAATTTCATCGCTCCAACCCACACGATATCCTTCTGATTTTCTCCAATATTCAGCCTCTGCTTGATTGATCTTAATAATGTGTTGTTTATTTAGAGGATCTAGAGCAAGAAGCTTATCTCTCAGTTCAGTAAATGAAAGTGCATCGATGTCGGTTTCTTCAGAACTAGACGCTGTGACTTTCCTGCAGTAAAAGAAATTTTTTGACTAAGAATCACATACTGTCAAAACTAGTGCAAAATCCTGCAAATCTATATTCAAAAATTCCATGCATTTCGAGATAAAAACAAATCAATTCAGGAGAGAAAGTGATCTCACCGGTATTTTGTCAATGATTCCTGATAAAGATCTTTAACATGTTGTAGAGCTTCTTCATTTGTGTACTTGGGTTTATACTTGGGCACACCTTTCCATTTCGAAAGTGTGTTACACGTCACAACAACGACTGCATCAGTATACGGAATATACAGGTATTTGATATGCTTGTTTTCAGATAGAAGCTTCCTACAAAGAGAAACTGCATTAACTTAATGTCTCTAGAAGCACTTAAAGAATAAATACGGGACCCCAAAAATTTCTGCAACATTCTCTCTAAGAAAACAAATGAGTGAAGAAGATGGACTCTAAAGATAATGAAGAAAACACACAAAACTTTTAAGGAAGATGGTTAAAATAAAGATAATGAAGAGTTTACTGGTGATTCTTCTTAATCTCTGTCATGCTCGAAACATAAGTATGCTCCACAAGCTCATGCCTATCAACACATTGAAGAGTTACTTCTGCAACCACGCCAAGCCCACCAAGACCGCATCTAGCTAAATAAAAGAGATCAGGGTCTTCCTCTTTAGAAATCTCGATTGCTCCTTTAGCAGGAGTAACCAACTTCATGCTGATAACTTGCTCGTCAATAGGAGGCAACTTTGCACCAGTCCCATGAGCCCCAACCTGAATGCTAGAAGTACAATCAGCCATAAAATTCAGAAGGTTTAAGTAGTTTGCAATAGGCGTTGCAGGATTTTTAAGAGAAAAAATGAACATTCAATTTCTCATGAATACAATTTTTTGGATATTAGTTTGATGCATCTGAAGAACACAATGAGATAAAATGGAAAAACAAGCAATGATTACAACTTCCCACAAAAACTATTATTTTCAAATGATGCACATCACCATATTGGTAATTCGGGAAACATATTGATGCACTTCACCATATTGCAAATGAAATTTCAAATAACAAGTGCTCAAATGTAGATTAACCTGCACAATGCCACCAATCTGCTGTTCCCTGATTGAAGCAAAATTTTGCAAAGTAAGCCCATAAACTTTGAGAGCATCTACAAGCTGCTGAACCCTTATCCCCGCCTGTACTCGGACTCTCTTACTTTTCTCATCCACCTCCAAAACCCGGTCCATCAACGCCAAATTCACCATTCCGGAACGTGCCAATCCAATTCCATTCGGCGAAAGACCAGATCCAACTGGCCGAATCTTCTGTTTTTTTTCATTGGAATCTTTAACCACCGCTTCGAGCTCGGAAAGGGTTTCTGGCTGGATGAAAGTTCGGGTTTGCACTT
>RWGZ01001335.1:6634-158248 GCA_009725065.1 Utricularia reniformis | reverse complement strand
TGTCATCATCATCTCATTTCTTCTCATTTGCAGGTAAAAAAAGCACCCCAAAAATCTGCTATGAAAATACACTTGAAAATCATGCTCAAATGAGGTTGGCCTTGAAATGATTGGCGCAGGAGGAGGAGGTGTTTGGTTTGTGTGGATTATTTGGTGGAACAATTACACTTAACACCTTACAGGTACAAAACTACAGAGCCATTTGCTGTAGATAAGTTGTTCATGTGTAATTTAATTCAAGTTATAAAAAAACTATCTGTATTTACTTTAAAATCTTACATTTTGATATTAATCTCGTAGGCTCGTTATTTTTTATTTTTACAAATTAATATATAGTGATATTTACAAACTAAGATATACTATCAGATTCTCTTATTTTATAAATATCTAAATATTAACTTGATGAATGTGAATAAACTAAAATTCATGGGGATTTAAGAAACTAGTGTAAAATGACCCATAAGTACATCGATGTTGAGTGTAGTCATGAACTATGATGTTTAGAAGCATCCCAGCGAGAAAACGAAAGCAATGAATCGACAAATATAGAAAAATCTGTTTTGCCAAGCGGTTCTAAAATATTTATATTAAAAATAAATAATAATATTTAAATCTTATAAATATCAAGTTATTAATAAAATAAAGTTCTAATACAAATATCAATATTTTCAATCTCTTCGTAAAACAAATTAATCAAAAGAATTATTAGTATAATCTTTTACTCACTTCTACAATTTTATCTCTTTGAACTTAAAGATAAATATTTTTTTATCAAAACACAAAATTCAAACCTAATATTATAGTATGTTAGATCAAAATGAAAATATTAATTTTATGAATATTTTAATTAAAAATAATTTTTTTAAATCTGAAGCACGGGCTAAAGTTTCTTGGCGTTTCCCGCATCATAGGTTATGAATACACGCTTCACTTTAGATTTTGACATTAAATTAATAATGAAAAATGAAATAGGAAAATTGATTTATTACAAGATATCAAAATTTAAATTTTTTACTTATAAAAAATATGAAAATGATGTTTCAAATTTACTATGAGTAATCAACGGCTGAGAGATCATCAGGATATTGTACTTATAGAATGAACGGGTGAGAGTGACAGAGATTGCCCCCTTCCCTCTCTCTCCCTGCAGCCCTATAAATTAATACACAGAGCCCTGAGCTGAGAAGAGAAGCTTACAACTAAGGTGTGACATGGGCGGGACACCATGCTGCTCAAAAGTAGGTCTCATGAGAGGGTTGTGGTCGTCTAATGAGGACGCTTTGCTCACAAATTATGTTCAAATACACGGTGAAGGTCACTGGAGGTCTCTTCCTAAAAAAGCCGGTAAAAGTCCACTTACTTTTAATCTTCTCGTCACTGGATTTATGGGTATATTTTCAATAGGGCTTTTGAGATGCGGCAAGAGTTGCAGACTAAGGTGGAGGAACTATCTACGGCCAGGAATTAAGAGAGGGAATATCAGTAAAGATGAAGAGGATTTAATCGTGCGGCTTCATGCTCTTCTTGGAAATCGATGGTCATTAATCGCCGGGAGGTTACCTTCTCGAACTGACAATGAGATCAAGAACTATTGGAACACGTATATTCTCAAGAAGCTCAAAAAAGACTCGATTAAATCGAAGAAGCCCACCGTCGATGTCGCCGGAAAAAAAGCCGAGGATAAAAAGAAGATTATGATGGCGGAGAAAGGCGAAGAGAAGAATAACGATGATTCTATCAAGATAATAGTGTATAAACCGAAGCCAATTAGGGTTTCATCGCCATTATTTATCAAGCAAAGCATCGGAAACCTTACGCCGAGCTTCAGGGCAGAGGAGGAGAATATACAGGCGCCACTGCCGTGGTCGGCTTTGCTAGAGCTAGAAGACATTCCTTACGTCGACGGCGAAGATATCTTTCCCAGCATTCAACTCCACGAATCTTTCGCCGGCGATATAAACATTCTCGATTATGCTTACAATGAGTTTCTGATGAAAACTGAGGGTATGCCGTGCTTGAGGGCGTAAGCATACCAGAGCATCAAACCAAATCCCCTAAATCAAACCATTTTACTTGTTTTCCACTTAAATTTGAAGTATGCATTTCATTAGGTTTCTAGAACTCTTTTCTCTTTTATGTTTATTGCTTTTGTATTAGAATTAGCCGAGAGCCTTGAATGAAGTTGATGTTTTTAGATTTCATATTGAATTCCTAAGAATCTCAATCCAAGAATTCAAGACAAACCATAACATACTCAAGCATCCTTCATAATTGAATGTTTCTAACAACTTACAGAGACAAAGAATAAATCTACGTCTTGATTGTCAAATACAAAGAACACTTCCTACAGAATTGGTATAGGAGCTCTAGGTATTCTTGGAGTATCAACACCAACGATGCAAGGAGATAAAGCAAACAATGGTCCTCATTTCGATGGCAACAATTTTCACTTTTGGGCTAGACAAATGGAGGTACACTTACGCTCCCAAGACCTGTGGACTCATGTTGAGTTGGGAGAGGAAGCATTACCACCTATACCAAGGCTTCAGCACGCAACAAAAGTGAGACATCATGCTAAACAAATAGCCAAATTCTTCAAAGCCCTTGCAATTCTAGGCGAACTTGGATAAAACAGTGCTGAGCCGAGTGATGACTTGCGAAACTGCCAAGGAACTGTGGGAAGCACTAATAGAAATTTATCAAGGGAGTTCTAAGGCAAATGAAGCAAAAGTATGTACTCTTCGACGACAACTCGAACGTCTGAAGATGAGTGACTTCGAAAAAACTGCAAAGTTTGTCGACAGACTCATGAATGTTGTAGCATAAATCAGACTCCTTGGAGGGATTTATGATGAAATCAAAGTTATGGAACGTATTCTTGATTCCTTGCCAGAAAAATACGATAACAAGATATCATCCTTGGAATCCACCTATAGAGACATTTCTTCACTCATGACTGTACAACAATCGGCCGATGAGCTACTCACCTTGGAACTCAAATGGGATTCGAGAGCAGATAAAAAAACACTCAAAGAATTTGGAAAAAACAAACATGAAGCAGCTCTAGTTGCTACAGAGTCTTCTACTTGACAAAGAGGTCAAGCCTACAAAAACAATCCTCACTTTGCACCTGGTCGTTTCCCCTGCTGGCCACATTGCAAGAAAATCAATCATCGAGAAAAGGATTGCTTCTTCAACCAAATGCGTTTTGTGAGAAATGCAAACAGTTTGGGCATGTAACTAAAGTCTGCAAAAATTCCCCAAATGCTCATGCTGCTCAAGAAATGGAACAAAACACAGAACTAGAAATCACATATGTGAACTCTGCATTTGTCTCGTGTGTTCGCTTCAAATGTGCAGTAACCGTAATAAGGGATGAGAAATGTCTGATGAGCAAACAATTAAACGAAACATGAATAATTGATAGTGGTTGCTCTAATCACATGACAGGAAACCACAATATATTCGAGCATTTGGAAAAGAACACCGGTGACGGAGTGGAGATCGGAGACAAGTGCATACTTTCAGTGGTTGGAAAAGGTGAGGTTAAGTTCCTTGAGACTCTAAAACTCACAAATGTCATTTTTGTTCCAGATCTTGGCTATAATCTCCTAAGTATCGGACAATTGGTGGAAGAAGGATTCAAGCTGGTATTTGAAGGATCATAATGTATCATTTATCTGCCGAATGGTGATTATTTGAGCAGAGTCACCATGCTTAGAAGATGCTTCTATGTTGATCCCCACAACAACTCTGAAACATGTCTAGTTGCAACTAATGAGACATCCAAACTATGACACAAACGAGTGGGTCACATAAGCTCAGAAAGACTATACAAACTCTCAAAAAATGAATTGGTGATGGATGTTCCTACACTAAATCAGTTAAGAGACATATGTGAAATCTGTCACAAAGGGAATATGGCCAAGACTCCATTCCCAACGAGAGTTACCTGGAGATCTTCTCAAAGGCTAGAATTGATCCACTCGGATTTATGCGGTCCATTGTCCATTCCATCATTAAGCTGAAGCCTATATTTCATATCATTCATTGATGATATGAGCAGACACTGTTGGACATATTTTATTGCAAACAAAAGTGATACATTTGAAGTCTTCAAACACTTCAAAGCTAAACAGGAAAAGCACTTAAACACTCCCATCAAAATACTTCGTACGGATAATGGATCAGAATACATGTCATCAAATTTAGAGAATTTTCTGCTGGAAAATGGAGTTGTACATCAGTATACCGTTCCCTACAATTCAGAACAAAATGGAGTCGCGGAACGAAAGAATAGAACTCTAATGAACATGACGAGATGCTTATTGTTGGAGAAAGGATTGCCAAAGAAGGTCTGTGCAGAGGTAGTTAACTCCTCAACATTCATCCAGGATCGACTTCCCACAAAGTCATTGGCTGAAAAAACTCCCTATGAGGCTCTCTTGGGTATCAAACCTTCTTTGAAAAATATGAGAATTTTCGGAAGCATCTGTTACACCTTAATGCCTTCTGAAAAAAGAGACAAATTATCAGATAAGGCGAATGTGGGAATTTTCGTTGGCTATGGACTCACGTGTAAGGGATTCATAGTGTTAAATCCCACCTCTCTCAAGGTTTATGTTAGCATAAGCATTAGTATTGACGAAGGGAACAGATAGGACTGAACTCAGGAGTGATGCGTTACTGATTTAAATGGCTCCATGCAAGATGAGCAATTCAGTCTGATTGAGTCTTTGGATGAAAACAACTTACTTACTGCTGCAGACGAAAATACTAATGAAAACAATGAAGGAAATGAGGAGGAATTTTCAGTACGTTGAGTAAGATCCATACAGGACATCTACAGTAGATGCTTGGCTGCTCAAATGACTCCATCATCGGTTGCCGAGGCTCTTTTGTCAACAGAATGGACGTCCGCAATGAAGGATGAATTGGAAATGATCACAAAAAACCATACATGGGAACTAACTGATAGGCCGAGGAATCAAGAGGTGATTGACACAAAATGGATCTTTAAAACGAAACTAAACTCCAATAGAAACATCAACAAGTTGAAGGCAAGATAGGTGGTAAAGGGTTACTCTCAAGTCCATAGAATTGATTTCAATGAAACTTTCGCTACCGTTGCAAGATTGGATACAATCAAACTACTAGTGAATCTAGCAGCTCAAATGGGATGGAAAATGTTCCAAATGGATGTCAAATAAGCTTTTCTAAATGGCGACTTGGAAGAAACAATTTATATTGAAGAACCTGAAGGATTTGTGCTCCCTAATCATGAACACCAAGTATTACAATGAAAAAGGCCCTTTATGGACGGAAACAGACTCCAAGAACCTGGTTTTCTAAACTCAACACACACCTCATCAAGCTAGATTTTATGAAAAGTTCGGCTGAAGCAACTCTTTATTTCAAGGTTTCCTCTGAATCAACTACTATAATTATTGTATACGTGGATGATCTCCTGATACTTGGGAACGATGATTTGGAGGTTGAACGAATTAAGCAAAGTATGCAATCTATTTTTGAAATGAATGACTTGGGAGTTGCATCTTATTTTCTTGGCTTTGAATTATGCCAATCTTCATCTAGTATTTTTATGAGTCAAAGCAAATATGCATTTGAATTATTGGTTAAATTCGATATAAACAATGAGACTTATGTGCCAATGACTGGGGGACAAAAGTTTGAGGTTAAGGATGGTAGCCTCCATGAAGATGCAAAACTGTATAGAAGCATTATTGGCTCTCTTATGTTCCTAGTTACAATAAGGCCTACATTGCTTTCTCTGTGAGTGTGTTGTCAAGATATATGCAAGAATCAACCACAATTCATCTCTAAAAAAATTCTGAGCTATGTCAAGGCCACTATGAATTTCGGACTCACTTTTGTCAAAGGAACTGAAGTTCTGTTATTAGGCTTTACAGATTCTGACTTTGCAGGATGTGAGGATGATTCTAAAAGCACATCTGGATATTGTTTCTCCTTAGGTTCTAGTATCTTCAGCTGGAAATCCAAGAAATAAGGTTGCGTTGCACAATCGTCGGCTGAAGCCGAGTATATGGCTGTCTCTGCTGCCTCAAACCATGCTATATGGTTAAGAGAAATTCTCTCTGCAGTGGGCTTCCCTCAAAGAAATGCCACCATTATTATGTGTGACAATAAGTCGGCAGTGGCTATGATAAGGAATCCAATGTTCCATGGGCGTTCAAAGCATATTAAGGTAAAATATCAAGTTGTGCGAGAAGCTGAAAAGGAAGAAAAGGTAATGTTTGTTCATTGTCCTGGAAATGATCAAGTCGTGGATATCTTCACCAAAAGTCTACATCGTCCACGCTTTGAAGAACTTCGAATCAAGATTGGTGTTACTGATGGCCTTGGCATCACGGGGGACTGATGAAAACTGAGCCTCTGCCGTGCTTCAGGGCGTAAGCATAACAGAGCATCAAACCAAATCCCCTAAATCAAACCATCTTACTTGTTTTCTACTTAAACTTGAAGTTTGTGTTTCATTATGCTTCCGGAACTCTTTCCTCTTTTATGTTTATTGCTTTTGTATTAGAATTGGCCGAGAGCCTTGAATGAAGTTGCTGTTTTCAGATTTCATATTGAATTCCTAAGAATCTCAATCCAAGAATTCAAAACAAGCCATAACACACTCAAGCATCCTTCATAATTGAACGCTTCTAACAACTTACAGCAGACAAAGAATAAATCTACGTATTCACTGTCAAATACAAAGAACACTTCCTACAGTTTCATTAGCTTGTGTAAACTGTAGTATGTCGAAATATAAAGAATGTGTGTGAAGGGATTAAATTTGTCATTTCTATTAAATAAATAAATCAATCAATATCATATTCTTGTCATTTTTATTTTAAATTCACTTACAATAATATATTTATCTATTTTTTAATGAAAATTTATTTATTTATTAATAAAATCAAAATGATGTTTTAGCAATAAATTAAAATGGGCGACTCGCAAATTTGGTCCTCGTAGTTTCTTATTTTGGCAATTTTAGTCCTCCTATTTTGATAATTGTGACAGATTAAGTCCCTTAACTTTATTTGTGGCAAAATTAGTCCTCCTACTTTGCCACATTTGGCAAATTATGTCCTCCAAATTTTATGTTGATGACAAATTTGGTCCCCGAAGTTTGTAATTTGTAATTTTTCATTTTTATATAATATAGAGACTAATTTTGCCACTACGATCAAACTACATTGACTGGTTTTGTTCGATTTCATTTGGAGAACTAAATATGAAATTAGATGACCGATTTTGCCAAATGTTCCAAAATAGGAGGACCGATTTTGCCAAATGTCCAAAATTCGAGGACTGAAAATGCCAAAATAAACTTGTAGGACTAAATTTACCAAAATGATCAAACTACGATGACCAAAAATGTCATTTTCTCAAATAAAAATATATGGGTTACTCAAAAAAAATTTAATTCATCATATTAATTAATATTTCATCTATCATCATAATTTTTTCTCTTATGCTGTAGGTTTTAGTGGAGAAAACAACTAATCCACTTAGTAAAGATAATATATCTTTTTTGGAGTAATTATTAAGATTGATGAAATTTTTTTTGAGTAATCCATCTATTTTTATTTATTGCTAAAACATCTTTTAGTTTTGATTTTATTAATAAATGAATAATTTTTAATTCAAAAAATAGAGATAAACGTATTATTGTAAGTGAATTTAAAAAGAATGTATTTTTGAAAGTGGGAAAGTGTAATAAATGTATTTGTGGGAATTCCCCTAAATTTTAGTAATTGATTTAACATAATCCTTATAATATGATTCATTTATCTTATAAACTAAATTATATCTACTCTACATGCTATTGAATAATGAATTTTTACATTACTTTTATTATTTATTTTGATTTGAAATGAAATATTTCAATAATCATGACAAAGTAATATTTGAGTAAATTAATAATTCAATTATTAAAGGAAATAATTATCTTAAGTTAAATATATAATAAATATATTTCCTTTCAATACATATGTATAATAATAATACCTCTAGATTATTAAATCAATAAAGGGAAGTAAAAACAAGAAAATCATACATTTTGTTGACTCCCCAATTTATGTTTCCATTGAAATGACGAAATTTTTATTGTTTTATCGAAATTTTATTTTTAAAACACGAAATTATTCGAATTTAAAAAATTTCTATATATACACTCCACCATTTTTTGTTACCTACTCCTCTTTTTATTTATATGTTTAAATATTTTTATATTATATTATAATTCGCTAAAAAAATTACTATAATAAAAATAAAGTACCAGGAAGTTAATTTATTAAATTAATATTTTAAAAATAATATAATATAACAATATAGTGTGTTTAAAAACTTCATTTTCCCTCATTATATTAATTTTCTTTTTATACATATCATTTTTTTATATTTTAAATATTAATATCAATATTTTTATAAATAATTTTTTTGTCTACTATACAATAATGTCCGGACAACCTTATAATTTAATCATTTTTTGTGTATTTACAATCTTTTTAAAATATCATGTTGAGAACCTTTAAACTGGGTACCAATGATGTGTTCTTGTTGAGAACCATCAAACCGGGACCAATGATGAGTTCTAAACCAAGATGAATGTGGACAAGCTTAAGCGAGGATTCGACAACTTAAATTACCAAGTATATGATCGGGCCCGGCAGACAGCTTAGGGCCAGACAGACTGCTTCGGTCCCGACGGACACCTTAGGGCCAAGCAGACAGCTTCGATCCCGTGGACAGCTTAGGGCCAAGCAGACAGTTTAGGTCCCAACAGACCGATCGGTCCGGCAGACTGTTTAGGTCCCAGCAGACTGGATGTCGACCCATCAACATGCGTTCTACGCTTCGGGATGAACCACGTTTTCCAGCATGTGAAAACAACCTCCAACAAACTTGACAGAGGTGGTTACAGAGCATGGATGACACGCGTTTCACCCTCTATAAATACAGAACTAAATGATAAGCTCATGAGGAACCTTTGAAGGCCAATCTATGTGAACCCTAATCTGCTGTAATTTCATTTTCGCTGCTCTTATTCCCTTTGTACATTTTTATTGATTTAGTAATGAATTTGTCGTGGATGTTCTCCTCTCGGCAACGTGGTTTTTTCCCCATTTCTTAAGGGGTTTTTCCACACTAAAATCGTCTGTGCTTTTTCCATTTCTGTATTTTAAGTTGTCTCCACAAACAACAAATAAAACCGGTTTTCAGAATCCGGTGATTGTGGGTACCCCTAAAAAGGAACTACAACACATCATATTTTTTTATCAATGTTTTAAATTGAACTTTTCGTATCGTGTCGATTGTAACCGGTATTATGAAGATAATCTATATATCTCGATATTATTGATAGTAAAGACAATATCAATGTATTGACCAATCGCAATATGATTGATATTATCTTAAAACATCATATTTACGAAAAAATATACTTAAGATTCATAATTTATAATTCTGAATTTAATATTTAATATTTTGAAAAATATCTCAAATTAATGTATGATATTAACTAAACTTCATAATTTAATAAATTTGTACATAATTTCTATTCCAATTAATAGAATATATAATTATTTAATATTTTTAGTAAAATTACGACAGATTGGAGTGTGTCCCACGTCTCGAAGCTACAGACTTAAATGGATTATTGCTTCTCTGCTTTAGATTAAAAAAATAACGTGTGAATTAATTATAGTGTACTAAAAGATTCATATCCACAAATTAATTGTGTTCTAAATGATTACGTTAATTCAAAAAATAGAACAAGTATACATTTGGTGTCGTTTGGTTGTGTGAATTATTTGGTGGATCAACTACTAATAATTGTTGTTTTAGTATAGTTTTAAAGCTGGCTGATCCGTACTACTACTAATTAAGGGTGTAAAGAAATCGAATCAAATTGAATATTAGTGTTTTTTAAGGTTCGGTTTCGGCTCAAAATATACAAGGTTCGGTTCAGTTTTGGAAACCAATAAATCTATGATTTGAGGTTCGATTCGAGTTCGAATTAACTAAATATAATATATATTTTAATATATATAATATCAATTATATTATAATATTATTAGCTCGTGAACCGGTTTTGTTCGGATCGTTAGAAATTTGAGGTTCACTTTTCGGTTCTCTAGGAATTTGAACTCGAACTTTGACCGGCTTGGCTCGAGAGATTCGCGAACTGGTTTGGTTCGTTTCACCCCTACCGGTAATATTGGTGTATATCGGTCATCTTCGACCATACCGATTGGTAAAGTACAAAAAGTTCAATTTCAAAACATTGGTTTTAATAATTTAACATAGCTTTGTTGATTGTCATGTTGTCAAGAGTGTTTATTTATGTGGTTGTATAGTTAGACATTATTTCATTCTTTCAAATTAGTGTTAATCAATATAATAACACCATGAAAATATTTTAAATAGTTTAAAATTGGAAAACTTCATTTGTATTCTTTTAAATTTAATCAAAAATCAATTTTAGTTCTTCAATTCAAACAAACTTAAATTAAGTTATTCAAATTTGATATACTATGAATTTAAACAAAGATTACTAAAATATTATTATTCTCAAAAAATTATATTAATTTTTAGAAATATTTCATTTTTAGTCCTTTAAATTTGCTTTAAAATCAATTTTAATATTTCAATTCAAGCAAATACAAATTAAATCTTTTAAATTTGATATATTATTAATTTTAGGTTTTTAGCCCACTGCAGCCTTTCGTGAATCAAGAATTATTTAAAAAAAAAATTTTAATTTTTTGGGGCCTAAACGGTTTAAAAGTTTTTTGGGGTCTAAAAATTTTTTAATATAAATTCATAAAAACCGATTTTTTAACCGGTTTTGAGTGAAATAAATTTGTTAAACTGGATTTTTAGGCCCTAAAACCGGTTTGTAAAATAATTGGTCAACCAGTTTAAATCAAATCGGAATAATGAGCGATTCCCGGTCGAAATGGCATGTCCGACCAGTTTTTTAAAACCATAAACTCGAGAGGACCTTTTGATCGCATGCAAGCCTATATTCTTTGCATTGTAAGTCAAGGATTCTATTCTTGATATCAACAAAAATTTTGAAAAAAAAAATTCTCATGCGTTCATGAAACGCGGCTGCGTATACACGGACATTAAAAAAATAAACTGGTTTTTAACCAGCATTATTTGGGCGAAAAAGCCATTAATTGTAGTACAATTTTACTAAAATACCCTTAAATCAAATAATTATAGTTAAGTTTATAATTTATAAATTAATGTTTTAATTATGGAGAATTTTTAATTATACTAAAAATAATTTATTCGTAAAACAACTAAACTTTTGTCGAAATTTCGGACAAAAACTTCAATACGCAAATTTATATATTAAATAATGTTTTTATATGAGTTGGTATATCACTGATATACCTATCATTTTGATATATATAACAATTATTAACTTTAAAATTTATTTTAATTAATTATTTATATATTTTTTTATTAAATTAAATAAAGATTAGAAAAAATCAAGAATCTCACATTATAATTAACTAAACCCTATACCAGTATCATATCGCTTGATATAAAAACACTGTTTAACACATAATTTTACATTTTAAATTTGGAGTGAAAGTTCGACAAAATTTCAGAAGCTTCAACGGAAAAATTTTGTAGTATAAAGCAAAATTTTTCATAAATAAAACCTTGGTTTATAAATGTTGAAATCTAATTTAACCATAATGAATATAATTATTTGAGACTAAGATTATTTTAATAATTTTTAACTTAAATTGATAATATATAAAATGTAAAGGATTTAATTTGAATTTTTTAAATCTAATTACTAAACTTGATTTTCAAAGGAATAAAATGATTTTTTCTCTTTAAAATTAGTTATACATTAGCTTTATATATAATAGTTATTGGATAATTTGGTTTAGTTTTTCAAAATCACGATCATAAATTTTGATGTTCTGTAAAAATGTTTATTACAATGCATTTTGAATACTAAATTATTATTTTACCCTTATAATTATATAAAACAAGATTAATACTGAAATAAATTTAAAAATTAGCTACCGAATATCGAATCGAATTTTGTCGGTTCGGTAAATACCAAATTGTTTTGGTTACGGTATTTACCGATATACCAAATTTTCTGAAATTTAATCATAATAATATATTTAATTATATAATTAAATGCAAAAAATATTAGTTTTAAATTAAAGAAAATGTTAAATTCGGTATTCGGTACATTACCGAATACCAATNAAAAGTAAACATCCCACAAATTACAAGTCAAGAACAGATGCAGTTTAATTCACCTTTTGCTGATTCCCATCAGTTAACAGCAAAGTTTCTGAAGATAATATTTCTTTAAGACCCTACACACAAATAACAACAATTGCACTGCACTTATTGTCTGTTTCTTGTAAATTTTGTTCTAAAATAAAGTAGAAAAACAGTACCAATAATGCTGCACTTCCACTTCCAGTCACACTGAGTTGGCTCTGCAAAAAAAAACATACAAAAATGAAAAGAAGCTTCTAGGGACCTGATCGAGTGACGTCGAAGGAGGTATTTGTGTAGAAACGTTGACAATAACGCGGCGCCTGAGTTTCTGATTTTAAGTTCATTGACTAGAAGGTTTTGCCTCTTTAGATCGCGTTCTTTATCCTTTACTTGAATAGTTTGATATGCCCTAGTTTCAATTTCAATTGATTGTGTTATTTCAAAAGTTTGTTTGATGCTTGCTGTCTGCTGACTTTGCTAAGAAATGGGTAGAAGTTCATTGTTCCGCTTATCAGAAATTTGCAGGAATAGAGCTTCTGTAGTTAATTATTTGCATTATGCCCAGGAAACTGATCAATTGCGTATTCCTGAAATGTACGATTCTCTTAAATGTTCCATAGACGTTTGTAAAAGGATGAATTTCCACCATTTGATTTTGTTGTCTTTCAATGCGATCAATTGATCTTTTCATTATAGTAAATAGTCTTTTGGGTGTTGTTATAATTGAACGCAGTTTCTTGTTGCCAAAATACAGTGTTTTTGCTGATATTTAAGCGGTTAGAAGAGCAACTTGTGATAGACCGGTAAATAAGAGTCTGGTAGCCAAAATAATGATAGAGGAGAGAAATCTGATTGAAATATTGGAGGATAATATCCCTATAGACACGAACAAGTACATAAAGTTCATTCAGTCCTCACATTGTGGTGCTATATCTTCTTTTGCTGGCACAACACGAGACACTTTCGATGGAAAAACTGTCATAGAGTTAAGATATGAAGCGTATGTTCCTATGGCAATAAAATGCATGAAATTAATATGTTCTTCAGCTAGATCTCATTGGAACCTTCATGGTATTGTTGTTGTTCATCGGCTTGGACCGGTTCCAGTAGGGGAAACGAGTGTTTTTATAGCAATATCGTCGGTTCATCGAGTTGATGCTTTGAATGCCTGTAAATTCTTGATTGATGAGCTTAAAGCTTCAGTCCCAATATGGAAGAAGGAAGTTTATAGTAATGGGGAGATTTGGAAAGAGAATTCGGAGTTTTTAGAGAGACGGGAAGAGCTTCGAAATCATGTTGGAAAAAGCTTTGGCGAGAAAAGTAATGTGGATGGAGAGTGTAAGAAAGTTTATTGTGCAGGAAAGGTGAAGATGGATGTTTGTAGCAGACCTTAGCGGTGAATCTCTCCCTCTTGATTCATGCTGAATATTTTGCCATAACTCATCTAGTGTTTTATCATTAAATGCTCTAAACATTATTTGATCAAATTAGTCGAAATTTCACATTGAAAATATAAATTTTAAATGGATAGCACGTAAATTTGGTTTTAATAGTTTTATGATTTTAGCAATTTTAATCATCTAGACAAAGCCCGTGTCGATCTTTTGTATAATAAATGCATCCCTTCCAAGGGTCGGGTTGTTGCACATAGTAGCCCTAGCATTACTATGGTTATCCATGATCCAACCCTTTATCATGCCATCATTGCTTACCTTCCACCCGCCTTGCCCAGTTTGAGTCACACGGATGTGATCATATGTTTTGATTAAGATATTGTGATCTCAAAAATATCAAGATAACAAAATTGATTTTGGCAAAGTTGTTTCAAAGTTAGGTTGTATAATATAATTGATTTTCAATTTTTTTAATTTGACAACTATGATCAACCAAAATCAAATTTTGAAGGACAATTTTGTCACTTTATGAATCTTGTTTTGAAAGATTATTTCAAAATTTTGTCAAATTTTGAAAGATCGAATTTTCCAAAACCTTAAAGTTTGAGGATTAAATATATCATTATAAATTATAAAACCAAATTTGTTAAAAATATAAAAGTTTGGGAATAAAATGCACAATTTTCTCAATTTAAAAAATACAAAGTGTTTATTTATATCAGATCACCATCTTGAGCTAATAATTCACATGTTATCTCTTCTTTTGTAAAACGAAATCGAATTACCTCGGATACAAATAAGATTCGGATGCCTCGTTCACGGAATTATAATCTTTTAAAGCTTGCTCATCTTTGGATTTAGCAAATCCCATTGAGTCGGAATGGGACATATTCGACATGAAAAACACAGGTCGAGAAGGAATATGAATGGTGATGGAAGAGCTATTGAGCATGAGAACAACGGAAGTCATTGTTGGTCTATCTATTGCATTTTCTTGAATGCATAACCCAATATGAATGCATCTCAACATATCTCGCAATGATCCCGAACCCGAACCCAAACGTGCTTTAAGTACCGGATCGATCATATTATGCATTGTTCCTTCACGCCAGCTTCTCCAAGCCTAGAATTACATCGAAACCATGATAAAACGGAGCTTTGTAGCAAGTATTGTTGAATGATGTTGAAACACTTACAAAACTAAACATATCTTTTGATCCCTCAGAGTCAATGAACGAACTGTTCTTCTGTCCGCTTACGATCTCAAGTATTATTACCCTGAAACTAAATACGTCGATTTTAACCGAGAGTGATCTGATCTGAGCCCGAGGCGTTGGAAACATTGTAGAACCCATTGTCTTCTATGTTTGAAGGGAGCGACGAGAATATCGAGTCGAGATTCATCTGGTAGGTGCTGTTGATTGTATAGTTGCCATTGTTACCGCAGGAATAAGTTTCTTGAGCATCGAGAAAGCTACTGTTGTAAAGGTTGATCACACACAGTAAGAAAATCAGAAGTTGCCATCTTTGAAAACTCATCTCTGTTGAAGTCTGTGAAGGAGAAGAAGAAATAAAATAAGATAATTTCCCAATTTGTCCTCCCCGCCATTAAATCGAAGCTTCACAAAATCTCATTTGAATAGTCAACATAACAGCTGACAACAGGGAATTCTCACGTTGACATCTTCAACTCCAAGACCTATATATTTCAAGAAATAGTTTATTTTTAAAGTTTAATTTAATTATATGATTAAATAATAATTTACTTATAAAAGCAATGAAATATCAAAGTATTAATTGCAAAACTTTGTTTAAAATATATGTATTTATAACATTCTAACTACATCATTAGGTGGTTGCTGACGTGTAAGGTTTGATTTAAAGTATAAAATAGAAATAGAGATGGAGATGGAGATGGATACCTCAGTTATGCAGAGAACATTTCTCATATGCTAAAATTATTATAATTAACCCAATAACTATGATTAATTAAGTTTCTCATTATTAAATAATATTCTAATTTCAAAAAAATTGAATTGATTATATTGGTCCTAATTGACAAATTTTTTTGATTAAAACTCAATTGTATGAATACATATACTTATCAAATCATTAGTAACTAAAAACCATACACATTTATAAATTATATATCAAAATTTAATAGTATGTTGCACAATTATAAATTATTATTGAATTAGTTTATACTATAAAATTGCATATTTGTAATTTGTATAAAAGATTACTATTCCAATGAATAAATACCCATGTTTTCATATCAGCGTTGCCGGTATACCGTCCGGTACTGGTATTTTACTTCGTACCGCCCGATACCGAATATTAGGATCGATTTCCGAGTTTTTTCGGAAATATTAATTTTTTTTAAAATTAAATAAATAAAATTTGATACCCCTCAAACGGATCCTAAGCGATACGTGATTCCAGATGAAACCATAGATAAATACTAGAGAAGTAGAACAAATAAGAGAAACATTGACAATAACGCGGCGCCTGAGTTTCTGATTTTAAGTTCATTGACTAGAAGGTTTTGCTTCTTTAGATCGCGTTCTTTATCCTTTACTTTAATAGTTTGATATGCCCTAGTTTCAATTTCAATTGATTGTGTTATTTCAAAAGTTTGCTTGATGCTTGCTGTCTCTTCACTTTGTCGAGAAATGTGTAGAAGAATTCCTTGTTCCGTTTATTAGAAATTTGCAGGAATAGAGCTTCTGTAGTTAATTATTTGCATTATGCCCAGAAAACTGATCCATTTCATATTCCTGAAATGTGCCATTCTCTTAAATGTTCAATAGAAGTTTGTATTCCTATAAAAGATTGATGAATTTCCACTATTTGATTTTGTTTTGTCTTTCAATGCGATCAATTGATCTTTTCATTATAGTAAATAGTCTTTTGGGTGTTGTTATAATTGAACGCAGTTTCTTGTTGCCAAAATACAGTGTTTTTGCTGATATTTAAGCTGTTAGAAGAGCAACTTGTGATATACTGGTAAATAAGAGTCTGGTAGTCAAAATAATGACATAGGAGAGAAATCTGATTGAAATATTAGAGGATAATATCCCTATAGACACGAGCAAGTACATAAATTTCGTTCAATCCTCACATTATGGTGCTATATCTTCTTTTGCTGGCACAACACGAGACACTTTCGATGGAAAAACCGTCATAGAGTTGAGATATGAAGCGTATGTTCCTATGGCAATAAAATGCATGAAATTAATATGTTCTTCAGCTAGATCTTATTGGAACCTTCATGGTATTGCCATTGCTCATCGTCTTGGACCGGTTCCAGTAAGGAAAACGAGTGTTTTTATAGCAAAATCGTCTGTTCATCGAGTTGATGCATTGGATGCCTGTAAATTCTTGATTGATGAGCTTAAAGCTTCAGTCTCAATATGGAAGAAGGAAGTTTATAGTAATGGGGAGATTTGGAAAGAAAATTCGGANTAACTACATTTTCATACATTAGAGGCATCGAAATCATCATTACCTTATAAACTACACCAAATCCTCCCTCACCAAGCTGGTTAGTTTCAGAGAAATCATTAGTAGCAGCTCTTATTTTGTCAAAATCATATTGAAGGGATTCTGCAGTGCTTAAATCATCATCTCCTGCTCAAAAAACGTTGAAAAAAATCAAACAAAATGACAAGAAAACCTGTAGAAATTTAGGATTCAATGGACCGGAGGAGTGTCGGTATAAACCAGTTCATAAGAGAAGTAAATCACATTAAAAGACTAGGTCAAATCGATTACTTATAATATAATTTCCCTTATAAACTATAAAATTTCTATTTCCACAACCGATGGGGGACAATATTTCAATGCTTCCTCTCAAGTTGAATTGACGTTGGTCGTGTTTAGACTTACTTCAATATGTTCGGTAGTGCTCGAATCATAGGTCGATTTATTTTTTTCGCACAAGTCCGATACGCTTTTCTACTAGAGTTTTTTTTGTCTAATCGGTACGGACCAGCCCGAAACCTACCCTAGAGCTACAATACTATATAGAAATTCAAGATTCAATTGATCAAAAGAGTGTCGATAGCTTAGTTCATAAGAAAAATAAATCACATTGAAATAGTTAAGTAAAACCAATTACTTATATTATCACTTCACTTGTAAACTAAAAAATTTATATTTCCAGAATAATCCGCCCAAATATTTCAACAAAACCAAGATGAATGTGATGTTTGAAAGGAGATCAAAGGATTACTTGTAATTGCTTCCTCGTACGGCTTCTTGATTCGCTTTCTTCGTAGAAATATGAATACAAATCCAACTAGAGTTATGCAAATAACTACAGCAACAACTACGATGATGATGATGATGATCGATCTAGAACCACCTGTAAATTGAGCAAACAAGCTGTTAAAAACACTGATGCGAGAAGAAAAGAAGATAAATGGACCTGGAGGCGATGGTGGCTCCGGCGGTTGCAACGGCGGAGAAGGAGAAGATGGTGGCGGAGATGGGATTAATAGGGCTTGAACTTCTTGAATCCTCGTCGAATTAAAGAATGGGGAAATCTCATAACGCAGCATACAACTTGGAAAAAGAACTCTCACCCCAATTCTACCATTACAACATTGTGGTATTTGCTGAGCAGCGCTTTCCAGACACTGCCGACAATCCTCTGCAGAAATGTCCGGCGTACATTGCAACAAAGCGTAAATCGTAGAGAAATCCGGCCCAGTACGATTACCCGCAGCTACTTTAATCAAAGGACCACCTTCAGGAGCCTGGCTACGGAGACTATCGAGCAATTGCCTCAGGTCGATGTTGAATTGTGGAATACTGGTAGCATTATTTATATTCCAAAGCAGCCTCCCTGGACTCTGAGCTGCAATTCCCAGAAATGATTCATTTGAATATCTTAGAGTGCAAAGTTCCCTCCACATAATCGACTCCCTTCTTAAAGGACAATTCCCAAGAATCTCTACTGCAGCGTCGCTGATACATCTTCGACAAGCTTCCAACTGCAAGTCGGGACGACAGAGTACAATGGAGTTGACCCGATCCGAACCGGAACCAGTGGAAGCATTGTAGAATCCACTGTTTCCCATGTTTGTAGGGAGGGAAGAAAAAATAGACTCAAGATTCCTCTGGTATAAACTGTTTGCTGTGTAGTTGCCATTGCCTCCGCAGACAAAAGGGTTCTGAGCTTCGATAACACCTGTGGAATATAAAATCAGTAAACCCGTAAAAAAAATCAAAGCTTTTGAGCTTGGGAAAGCCATATCCAAGTCGAATTCCGTGGAGGAAGAAAGTATATAGTGGGCATACCTTTACTGGTTGTCCGAAGAAGCCGTCAAAATGTTTGAATATTCAACACGTAGTGACGGTCTGACGAAGCACAATCACAAGGAGGGTAAATACATTGGGGTTGTTTGGTATGGCGTTCAAAATGTGCGGTGAGGTTCAAAATGTGCGGTGAGGTGTGGTGAGGTGAACTGCGGTGAGGTGAACGCAATTTTAATAACATGATTTTTAAAATTGTTTGGTAAAAAACAGTGGTATAGTAAACGCGATTTTGATAAAATGACATATTTACCCTTACTTTAAAAAATGTAGTATATTCAAATTAATCAATTTATTTATCTAGATAACATTCATAAAAATACATATTTATAATTCACATTTAAAATAAAAATTAAAAACATTAATTTACATAATTGAGTTATTGCAAAGTAATTTTCTAAAACATAATTGAAGATAAATATTACAAAAATTAGGTTTATGTTCGACGTCTGACGGACCGAGATGCAATAATGGCATTAGCAATTTGATCTCTAATAGCGTTCATAGCTACATCATTGTCTAATTCACCATCCACATAATCTGTTTGCGCTTGCATAACATGATTTCTTTGGTTTACAACTGTTTCATGATCTGGATCATATTTATCCATCTGACGGATAAAATTATGGATACACATCGTTGCCGGCACAAGTGCGACTTGTGTTTCAATACTTGTGCGCTTTCTAATAGATGTAAGTCCATTAAACTTCACTTTCCACATTCCGATAGTACGCTCAACAATAGAACGTAACTTAGAATGTCGATGATTGAATACTTCATTAGGTCTATGATAATTAGGGGTATCGAACTGTGCAAGATGATAACGCATCCCTCTGTAGGGAGCCAGAAATCCAGACATATTTGGATACCCGGAATCGACCAAATAATATTTTCCTGTGAGAAAACAACTTTTATACTTAGATTAATAATTCATATTTGTTTTCTAAGTTACATTTACCTGTAGGTGCCATTGGAAACTTCATTCTACGATCACGTACAGCCTCACGTAATATCCTTGAATCGTGTTGTGAACCTTCTGCACCTGCTAAACAATATGTTNTAACACATGAGATCCCCATACCCAAAATCTTCCAATAAACAATGCCCTAATAAAGCTAACATGTACGCCGAGGCTCCGGTGAACCGTGAAGCAATCAATATACAGGAAACACACCATATGGCACAGACGCCCAATTACGATTCCATGCGTTACAATCGAAGCAAATCGGTAAAATTCAACAGCCGATCACTCATAAATATCCGACCAAAATCATAATCCAAAATGTCAATGTCGACAAGATAAACATCATCGTCAACTCAAACAATTGACAACACGCTGAACCGTCAGCTATGTCAAATTTCGCTCGATACCGGTATTTTTTTCATATCCACGATATGAAGTATTAGGATCGATTTTTGAGTTTTTTACGGATCTCATATTTAAAAACTAATTAAATATTAATTTTTTAAAAAATAAAATAAATATTAATTATATACGTTCGTACCGCTCACCGATCCGTACCGATACTTGATTCCAGATGAAACATTGATAAATACTAGAGAAGTAGAACAAATAAGAGAAACATTGACAATAACGCGGCGCCTGAGTTTCTGATTTTAAGTTCATTGACTAGAAGGTTTTACCTCTTTAGATCGCGTTCTTTATCCTTTACTTTAATAGTTTGATATGCCCTAGTTTCAATTTTCAATTGATTGTGTTATTTCAAAAGTTTGCTTGATGCTTCCTGTCTCCTCATTTTGTTGAGAAATGGATAGATGAATTCCTTGTTCCGTTTATCAGAAATTTACAGGAATAGAGCTTCTGTAGTTAATTATTTGCATTATGCCCAGAAAACTGATCCATTTCGTATTCCTGAAATGTGCGATTCTCTTAAATGTTCAATAGAAGTTTGTATTCTTATAAAAGATTGATGAATTTCCACCATTTGATTTTGTTTTGTCTTTCAATGCGATCAATTGATCTTTTCATTATAGTAAATAGTCTTTTGGGTGTTGTTATAATTGAACGCAGTTTCTTGTTGCCAAAATACAGTGTTTTTGTTGATATTTAAACTGTTAGAAGAGCAATTTGTTATAATAAAGGCAACCCTTGCAAGAGTCGGGTTTTGTTACATATATTAGCTTTAGAATTACAACGGTTATCCATGATCCAACCGTTGATCATGGTATCATTGCTTCCTTTCCACAGCCTTGCCCAGTTTGAGTCACATGGATGTGATCGCATGTTTTGATTATGACAATTATAATCTCAAAAATATCTAAATAACAAAATCAATCCTCATATTTTGTAAATTTTGGCAAAGTAGTTTCAAAATTAGTTTGTATGATATAATTGATTTTCAATTAATTTAATTTTGACAATTGTGATCAACTAAAATGAAATTTTAAGAGTCAATTTTATCACTTTATAAATCTTACCAAATGTTGCAAACTTGAAAACTGAATTTATCAAAACTTTAGAATTTAAGAACTAAATATATCATTATAAATTATAACATCAAATTTGTTAAATTTATGAAAGTTTAGGAATAAAATGCACTATTTTCTCAATTTAAACAATACAAAGTGTTTATTTATATTATATCACCATCTTGAGGTAATACTTCACATGTTATCTATTCTTTTGTAAAACGAAAACGAATTACCTCGGATACAAATAAGATTCGGATGCCTCGTTCACAGAATTATAATCTTTCAAATCTTGCTCATCTTCGGATTTAGCAAATCCCATTAAGCTGGAATCAGACATATTCGACATGAAAAACGCAGGTCGAGAAGGAATAGGAATAGTGATAGAAGAGCTATTGAGCATGAGAACAACTGAAGCCATTGTAGGTCTATATGTTGCATTTTCTTGAATGCACAACAACCCGATATGAATGCATCTCAGCATATCTCGTAATGATCCCGAACCCGAACCCAAACCTGCTTTAAGTACCGGATCGATCATGTTTTGCATTGTTCCTTCACGCCAGCTTCTCCAAGCCTAGAATTACATCGAAACTATGATAAAATGGAGCGTTGTAGCAACTATTGTTGAATGTTGAAACACTTACAAAACTAAACATATCTTTCGATCCCTCGGAGTCAATGAACGAACTGTTCTTCTGTCCGCTTACGATCTCAAGTATTATTACCCCGAAACTAAATACATCGATTTTAACCGAGAGTTGTCCGTGGAATGCGTATTCCGGAGGCATGTATCCGCTATAGAAAATACAAAGAACATTAAAACTTGTGTTTTTCTCATAGTTCAAGGAGAGTGAGTGAGCTTACTATGTTCCAACTACTCGGCTCGTACTTCCTTGTGTTTCATCAAATGCGAATAGTCTAGCCAAGCCAAAGTCGGCTATCTTCGGGTTCATCTCAGCGTCTAGTAAAACATTACTAGGTTTGAGATCACGATGAATGATACGAAAACGTGAATCCTCATGAAGATATAGAAGACCCTTAGCTATTCCTCATATGATCTTGTATCTTTTATTCCAATCAACTTCTTTGCGTTTCGCAAGATCTACAACGCATTAAGATAAATCTACAAATGGATCAAACGAAAAAAACGTAAAGTTGTAGAAGAAACTCTACCGAATATGAAGTGATCAAGACTTCCATTTTTGACATATTCGTAGATCAAGAGCCTCTCGGTTCCTTGTATTGAATACCCGAATAGCCTCACCAAATTTCTATGCTGAAGATTAGCTACAAGCATGACTTCGTTCTTGAATTCCAAATCTCCTTGTGCTGAACCTTTGGAAAGTCTCTTCACAGCTATTTCTTTATCATTTTCAAGGCTTCCCTGATACAAACTCCCAAGAAATTAACTACATTTTCATACATTAGAGCCATTGAAATCATATTATTACCTTATAAACAGCACCAAATCCTCCCTCACCAAGCTTGTTAGTTTCAGAGAAATCATTAGTAGCAGCTCTGATTTTATCAAAATCATATTGAAGGGATTCTACAGTGCTTAAATCATCATCTCCTGCTCCAAAAACGTTGAAAAAAATCAAACAAAATGACAGGAAAACCTGTAGAAATATAGGATTTAATGGATCGGATGAGTGTCGGTATATACCAATTCATAAGAGAAGTAAATCACATTAAAAGACTAGGTCAAACCGATTACTTATAATATAATTTCCCTTATAAACTATAAAATTTCTATTTACACAACCGATGTGGGACAATATTTCAACGTTCCTTCTCAAGTTGAACTGGCGTTGGTCGTGTTCAGACTTACTTCAATATATTCGGTAGTGCTCGAATCATAGGTCGATTTATTTTTTTCGCCCAAGTCCGATACGCTTTTCTACTAGAGTTTTTTTGTCTAACCGGTATGGACAAGCCCGAAACCCACCCTGGAACTCCAATACCAAATAGAAATTCAAGATTCAATGGAACGAAAGAGTGTCGATAGCCCAGTTCATAAGAAAAGTGAATCACATTAAAAAAGTTAAGTAAAACCAATTACTTATGATATCACTTCCCTTATAAACTAAAAGATTTCTATTTCCATAATGATCCGCCCAAATATTTCAACAAAACCAAATGAATGTGATGTTTGAAAGGAGATCAAAGAATTACTTGTAGTTGCTTCTTCGTACAGCTTCTTGATTCGCTTCCTTCGGAGAAATATGAATACAAATCCAACAAGAGTTATGCAAATAACTACAGCAACAACTACGGTGATGATGATGATGATGATCGATCTAGAACCACCTGTAAATTGAGCAAACAAGCTGTTAAAAACACTGATGCGAGAAGAAAAGAAGATAAATGGACCTGGAGGCGATGGCAGCGGTAGCAACGACGGAGAAGGAGAAGACGGTGACGGAGATGGGATTAATAGGGCTTGAACTTCTTGAATCCTCGTCGAATTAGAGAATGGGTAAACCTCATAACGCAGCATACAACTTGGGAAAAGAACTCTCACCCCAATTCTACCATTACAACATTGTGGTATTTGGTTAGCAGCGCTTTCCAGACACTGCTGGCAATCCTCTGCAGAAATGTCCGGCGTACATTGCAACAAAGCGTAAATCATAGAGAAATCCGGCCCAGTACTATTACCCGCAGCTACCTTAATCAAAGGACCACCTTCAGCAGCCTGGCTACGGAGACTATCGAGCAATTGCCTAAGGTCGTTGTTGAATTGTGGAATACTGGTAGCGTTATTTGTATTCATAAGCAGCCTCCCTGGACTCTGAGCTGCAGTTCCTAAAAATGATTCATTTGAATATCTGAGAGTGCAAAAATCCCTCCACAGAATCGCCTCCCTTCTTAAAGGACAATACCCAAGAATCTCTACTGTAGCGTTGCTGATACATCTTCGACAAGCTTCCAACTGCAAGTCGGGACGACAGAATACAATGGAGTTGACTCTATCCGGACCGGAACCAGTGGAAGCATTGTAGAATCCACTGTTTCCCATGTTTGAAGGGAGGGAAGAAAAAATAGACTCAAGATTCCTCTGGTATAAACTGTTTGCTGTGTAGTTGCCATTGCCTCCACAGTCAAAAGTGTTCTGAGCTTCGATGACGCCTGTGGAATATAAAATCAGTAAACCCATCAAAAAAATCAAAACTTTTGAGCTTGGGAAAGCCATATCCGAGTCGAATTCCGTGGAGGAAGAAAGATAAGAAGCAAGTATAAAATGGGCGTGGCGTACNATCCCTCCACAGAATCGCCTCCCTTCTTAAAGGACAATACCCAAGAATCTCTACTGTAGCGTTGCTGATACATCTTCGACAAGCTTCCAACTGCAAGTCGGGACGACAGAATACAATGGAGTTGACTCGATCCGGACCGGAACCAGTGGAAGCATTGTAGAATCCACTGTTTCCCATGTTTGAAGGGAGGGAAGAAAAAATAGACTCAAGATTCCTCTGGTATAAACTGTTTGCTGTGTAGTTACCATTGCCTCCGCAGTCAAAAGTGTTCTGACCTTCGATGACGCCTGTGGAATATAAAATCAATAAACCCATCAAAAAAATCAAAGCTTTTGAGCTTGGGAAAGCCATATCCGAGTCGAATTCCGTGGAGGAAGAAAGATAAGAAGCAAGTATAAAATGGGCGTGGCGTACCTTTACTGGTTGTCCGAAGAAGCCGTCAAAGTTGTTGAATATTCAACACGTAGTGACGGACTGACGTCTTCAAAAGTTTCAACTCATATTTCCTTATCAAAGTGAAGTGCCACCATCATGCAAAACAAGCAGTGATAAATAACAGCAATTTTTACACCATTTCATGCTTCAGAGTAATTTTCATTGGTTTAAAAGAATTGAGCAAAAGATATTGATTTCGCATTAGAGAATTTCTTCCTCGCTTCATCAGTTTCCTCTACCTGTAGACTAAAGATATGGCTTTATAAATCACATTAAAATGATCACAATTACAGACTTCCACGGGAAAGAAGCCTGAAAACCAGCAAGTCCATCTCCATGGAAGATCTTCAAAGATACCTTTCATTAAAGAACTTCAGTAGAAGTAACAAATAGAACCAGAAAAAAGCCCGAACAATCAGGGATGGAATAAACAATATATTTCCATACCAAAAACTTCAAGAACAGTTCCTATACTAACAAAATAACAGATGATCATACCAAAATATTTTCGACGTTGCTCTGTATTACATGAGCATGATATCCCTATACCCAAAATCTTCGAATAAAGAATCATCTAATAAAGCTAACATGTACGCCGAGACTCCGGTGAACCGTGAAGCAATCAATATACAGGAAACACACCATATGGAGAGACGCCCAATTAGGATTCCATACGTTACAATCGAAGCAAATTCAACAGCCGATTACTCATGAATACCCGACCAAAATCATAAAACAAAATTTCCATTGTCGACAGAATAAACATCATCACCAACTCAAACAATCGAAACCCAACACACTAACCCAAATCGACNGCTCGAATCATAGGTCGATTTATTTTTTTCGCCCAAGTCCGATACGCTTTTCTACTAGAGTTTTTTTGTCTAACCGGTATGGACAAGCCCGAAATCCACCCTGGAACTCCAATACCATGTAAAAATTCAAGATTCAATGGGCCGAAATAGTATTAGTAGTCCAATTCATAAGAAAAGTGAATCAACTTTAAAAAGTAAAATAATTACTTATGATATCACTTCCATTATAAACTAAAATATTTCTATTTCCACGATTATCCGTCCAAATATTTCAACAAAACCAAGATGAATGTGATGTTTGAAAGGAGATCAAAGGATTACTTGTAGTTGCTTCTTCGTACGGCTTCTTGATTCGCTTTCTTCGGAGAACTATGAATACAAATCCAACAAGAGTTACGCAAATAACTACAGCAACAACTACGGTGATGATGATGATGATCGATCTAGAACCACCTGTAAATTGAACAAACAAGCTGTTAAAAACACTGATGCGAGAAGAAAAGAAGATAAATGGACCTGGAGGCGATGGTGGCCGCGGCGGTTGCAACGCCGGAGAAGGAGAAGATGGTGGCGGAGATGGGATTAATAGGGCTTGAACTTCTTGATTCCTCGTCGAATTAAAGAATGGGTAAGTCTCATAACGTAGGATACAACTTGGGAAAAGAACTCTCACCCCAAGTCTACCATTACAACATTGTGGTATTTGTTGAGCAGCGCTATCCAGACACTGCCGACAATCCTCTGCAGAAATATCCGGCGTACATTGCAACAAAGAGTAAATCGTATAAAAATCCGGCCCGGTACGATTACCCATAGCTACCTTAATCAAAGGACCACCTTCAGCAGCCTGGCTACGGAGATTATCAAGCAATTGCCTCAAATCATCGTTGAATTGTGGAATACTTGTGGCACTATTTGTATTCGTAAGAATCCTCCCTGGACTCTGAGCTGCAGTACCCAAAAAGGATTCATTTGAATATCTAAGATAGCAAAGATCCCTCCACAGAATCGCCTCCCTTCTTGAAGGACAATACCCAAGAATCTCTACTGTAGCGCTGCTGATACATCTTCGACACTCTTCCAACTGCAAGTCGGGACGACAGAATACAATGGAGTTGACCCGATCCGGACCAGAACCAGTGGAAGCATTGTAGAATGCACTGTTTCCCATGTTTGAAGGGAGAGAAGAAAAGAGAGACTCAAGATTCCTCCGGTATAAACTGTTTGCTGTGTAGTTGCCATTGTCTCCGCAATCAAAAGTGTTCTGAGCTTCGATGATGCCTGAGGAATATAAAATCAGTAAACCCGTAAAAAAAATCAAAGGTTTTGAGGTTGGGAAAGCCATATTTGAGTCGAATTCCGTGGAGGAAGAAAGATAAGAAGCAAGAAAGTATGAAGTACCTTTACTGGCTGTCCGAAGAAGCCGTCAAGGTTGTTTGAATATTCAACACGTAGTGACGGACTGACGAAGCACATCTTCAAAAGTTTCAACTCACATGTCCTTATGAAAGTGAAGTGAAGTGCCTGCCACCGGCATGCAAAACAAGCAGTGACAGAGTAATTTTCTTTGGTTTGAAAGAATTGAGCAGAAGATATTGATTTTGCATTAGAGAATTTCTTCCACGCTTCATCAGTTTCCTCTACCTGTAGACAAAGATTGTTGAAGATGGAAACTAAATTCATCCAGCCTTGAATTATGCCTTTGTATTTAATATGATTTTTTGCTTTTAAAATAAATGATTGATTGATATTAATGAATAAAGCAACAATTGTGCTTGTTGCCATATTTTGTGATTGGTATGTTTACTCTTTAAATTGAGTCATTGTTCTTGTATGTTATTTAGTCTTGGAAAATAATTTATTATCTAAACTTTGTGTTCTTTGTGATTCTAAGACTGTTTGAGAGTTCAAACTACTTCTTCAATTGGTATCGGAGCAAGGATCTAATCAAAGGAGTTTTTTTGTTTTTTTTGTTTTTGTGTGATCATGAATTTCTTAGAATGAATTCCTAAATTTTCTGGTGATGATTATGCATTATGGGCCATCCAGATGAAGCCCGTCTTAGAAGCAACAAAATTATGGGAGGTGGTAGAAGACGATACAAAACCGGTGGCTCCACAAAGCAGTAATTCTGATGCTTTATTAAATAGGTACGATGAAATAATGGCTAGGCATGGACAAGCAAAGAGACTTTTGTATGGTTCTTTAGACAGAAGTGTCATGGCAAGAATCCTCTCATGCACATCTGCTAAGGAAATTTGGAACACGCTAAAGGATGAATTTGAAGGAGATGCAAAGACTAAAGAAGTGGCTATCAACAATTTGTAACAAGATTTTGACTATCTCAAAATGAGAGAAAATGAGAAGGTAAAGGAATACATTGACAGAGTTGCTGATATTGTCAATAGATTACGACTTCTCGGTGAAAAAATTCCTGAAACTAAGGTGGTAAAGAAAATTATGCGAACAGTTACAGCGAAGTTCGAAAGTAAAATTTCTACCCTTGAAGAAACAAAGGAAGCAACAGAGATCACTGTTGCTAAACTCTCAGGTTCTCTTCAAGCGGTTGAGAATAGATGTATCTTTAGGGAAGAATCATATGGAGAAAAAGCACTAGTGAGTTTGACGAATAGGTACAAGGATGACAAATTTAACATTCAAACTGAGGATATTGAAACAGGGGAGTTTTCAAGCAGACCTAGATATCCACCATGCTCTCATTGTAAGAGGACCACACATATTGAGAAGTTTTGTTGGAGAAGACCAGACATCCAATGCCGATCTTGTAAACGACTTAGACACATCGAGAGAATATGTCCTGATAAGAGGCAGCAAGCCACTATGGCTACTATTGTTGATCAAGAACAAAATATTGAAAAACTCTTCGTTGCTAAAACTGACGTGTCATATATAGAAGAAAATTTTTGGATTCTTGATTCTGGATGCAGTCAACATATAGCTAGTAAGAAGAAATATTTTAAGGTGCTGGATTTAAAAGAGAAATACAAAGTCCAATTAGGAGATGGATCTCTCTTAGAATGGGAAGGAAAAGAGTGTGTGCAAGTCGAAACACCATTTGGAGAAATTGAGATAGATGATGTTTTATGGGTACCAGGACTTCATATGAACCTCCTTAGCATCAATCAACTTACTAAGAAGGGATATTCTGTTAAGTTCTCTTACTCAAGATGCACAATTATAGATGAGCATGCTAGCTTTGTAGTCACGATTGAAGCTAAAAATGGATCATTCACACTCAAATGGCCACTCATTACACATGTTAAGAAAAGAGAAATTGATTTTACATTATGTGCTTCATTGCAACAAATGGCAGATGAGCTTACAAAAGTCTTGAACAAAGAGAGTTTTGAAAGAATAGAAATGAGCTTATGCATTGAAGACAAATCAAGGATCAAGGAAACTGATGACAACTACTTTGAGGATGGATTGAGTTTCAGGGGATTGTTGAAGATGGGAATTAAATCCATCCGGCCTTGAATTATGCCGTTGCATTTAATATGATTTTTTGCTTTTAAAATAAATGATTGATTGATATTAATGAATAAAGCAACAATTGTGCTTGTTGCCATATTTAGTGATTGATATGTTTACTTTTTAAATTGAGTCATTGTTCTTGTATGTTATTTAGTATTAGAAAATAATTTATTATCTAAACTTTGTGTTCTTTGTGATTCTAAGACTGTTTGAGAGTTCAAACTACTTCTTCAATTGATATCAGAGCAAGGATCTAATCAAATGAGTTTTTTTGTTTTTTTTTGTTTCTGTGTGATCATGAATTTCTTAGAAGGAATTCCTAAATTTTCTGGTGATGATTATGCATTATGGGCCATCCAGATGAAGGCCGTCTTAGAAGCAACAAAATTATGGGAGGTGGTAGAAGACGATACAAAACCGGTGGCTCCACAAAGCAGTGATTCTGATGCTTTATTAAATAGGTACGATGAAATAATGGTTAGGCATGGACAAGCAAAGAGACTTTTGTATGGTTCTTTAGACAGAAGTGTCATGGCAAGAATCCTCTCATACACATCTGCTAAGGAAATTTGGAACACGCTAAAGGATGAATTTGAAGGAGATGCAAAGACTAAAGAAGTGGTTATCAACAATTTGGAACAAGATTTTGACTCTCTCAAAATGAGAGAAAATGAGAAGGTAAAGGAATACATTGACAGAGTTGCTGATATTGTCAATAGATTACGACTTCTCGGTGAAAAAATTCCTGAAACTAAGGTGGTAAAGAAAATTATGCGAACAGTTACAACGAAGTTCGAAAGTAAAATTTCTACCCTGGAAGAAACAAAGGAAGCAACAGAGATCACTGTTGCTAAACTCTCAGGTTCTTTTCAAGCGGTTGAGAATAGATGTATCTTTAGGGAAGAATCATATGGAGAAAAAGCACTAGTGAGTTTGAAGAATAGGTACAAGGATGACAAATTTAACATTCAAACTGAGGATATTGAAACATGGGAGTTTTCAAGCAGACCTAGATATCCACCATGCTCTCATTGTAAGAGGACCACACATATTGAGAGGTTTTGTTGGATAAGACCAGACATCCAATGCCGATCTTGTAAACTACTTAGACACATCGAGAGAATATGTCCTGATAAGAGGCAGCAAGCCACTATGGCTAATATTGTTGATCAAGAACAAAATATTGAAAAACTCTTCGTTGCTAATACTGACTTGTCATATATAGAAGAAAATTTTTGGATTCTTGATTCTGGATGCAGTCAACATATGGCTAGTAAGAAGAAATATTTTAAGGTGCTGGATTTAAAAGAGAAATACAAAGTCCAATTAGGAGATGGATCTCTCTTAGAAGGGGAAGGAAAAGGGTGTGTGCAAGTCGAAACACCATTTGGAGAAATAGAGATAGAAGATGTTTTATGGGTACCAGGACTTCATATGAACCTCCTTAGCATCAATCAACTTACTAAGAAGAGATATTCTGTTAAGATCTCTTACTCAAGATGCACAATTATAGATGAGCATGCTAGCTTTGTAGTCACGGTTGAAGCTAAAAATGGATCATTCACACTCAAATGGCCACTCATTACACATGTTAAGAAAAGAGAAATTGATTTTACATTATGTGCTTCATCGGAACAAATGGCAGATGGGCTTACAAAAGTCTTGAACAAAGAGAGTTTTGAAAGAATAGAAAGAAGCTTATGCATTGAAGACAAATCAAGGATCAAAGAAACTGATGACAACTACATTGAGGATGAATTGAGTTTCAGGGGGACTGTTGAAGATGAAAACTAAATCCATCCGGCCTTGAATTATGCCGTTGCATTTAATATGATTTTTTGCTTTTAAAATAAATGATTGATTGATATTAATGAATAAAGCAACAATTGTGCTTGTTGCTACATTTAGTGATTGGTATATTTAGTCTTTAAATTGAGTCATTGTTCTTGTATGTTATTTAGTCTTGGGAAATAATTTATTATCTAAACTTTGTGTTCTTTGTGATTCTAAGACTGTTTGAGAGTTCAAACTACTTCTTCAATAATAACAGTTGCTTTAACTTTACAACTTGCATGTCCAAATTGCTTGTTACATTTGAAGAATCAAAGAATAAAAAATGCTTCAACTTCTTCAGGAAAATGCAGTTGGAATAATTGTGCAATTGAGAGCTACGAGAGCTGGTTGGATGAGGTTTTGTTCTATACGAGTTGAAGCTTCTTGTGTGAAATGTATCCCGTCCCAAAATATATAATGTTCAGGATGTTCGCATACGGGTACTCCTGGACTTCCACAGAATCTATTGCTACTGTAATTGTATTTCCACCAATTCCACAGCATGCTTTAAGAGCAGTATCCGCATGACTCTCTGTAATCAATCAATTANTCGACCAAGAGCCGATTATGCTCTTGATCTGCTCACTAATGAAAATAAGAGAAGTTTACACACAACAGGCTAATGAAAATGACTGAGTATAGAATGCAGTAAGAATCTGGGCAGCGTAACAGCCTGTTCTTCTGCATCCAAAGGGTCCTGTCTTTTCCTTCGTCTTGCCCTGTATTTATAGAGTTGCCGGCGAGTGTAATCCACGTCCTGTAACCGCCTCTGACAGGTTTGTTAGAGGTTGTTATCGCAGGATGTAAAACGAGGCTGGGACCGATGCGTGGTCTGCGTGATCGGGCCCGAGGCTTGATAAACGTGACAGGGCCCGAAGCGTGGAACGCGTGAGCCTGTAACCGTTCTGTAACCGTTCGGACCGAACCACGGAGCCAGCTGGCAGATAACGCTTATTTTTACTAAGGTTATCTTCGGTCCTCCGTGTTGAACATCGGGCCGGTCTTCCTAAAGGTGTAATTGGGCTGTGAGAATTCGTTTTGATTATTTAAACTGGCCCAACAGTTATCAGGCCTCACCCATTATGGGATACCCGGTCCTAGAGTTCTCATCACTTATCAAAACTCTATTTCATCTACTCACATCTCATCATTATTAATTACATGATTATCTACATATAATATATAATATTTGTATATTTTGATATTGGTGATACATTCATAATTTGGTATAATTCACAACACTCACCTTTGGATGTACACCAATTTTATCGTATTAATAAGTTGAAGACCAATTCATAAGTACATGATTTTCTTATCTTGATTCTACTATTTTCTATATGCGACAGCTTTGAAAAAAAAATTTTGATTTTAGATAAGATGTCTTCGCAAGGAATAGCTGATCTTGAAAACTTTCTCGATCAGATGTTCTTACTCTTAGTATTATTATTGATTATTTTGTTTATCATTCTGGGATTTTCGAGATATGATTACAGGTGTGTAGTGTGATAAAATGTATTGTTATTTTGATATGTAATAATGTAATTTTGAAAAACTATTGTACTGATGATTATTTAAAATCATGAAGTCTCCGCATTCCAATTTGATAGACAAATATCTCAATTAAGTTTGCAGGGAGAGATTTAGTAAATAGATATGGTGGATTGTTGTACTTTTGTACTTCAATATCCTTTTGTTTTGTGAGATCATGTGTGAAGAATAATTTTGGAGAAATATGTTTTGTTCAATCTTCTTTTATATATCATTATTTCAATTAAGCAATACATATTGTATTATTCTCAAATAAAATTGTTGGTTTCATTTTCCTAGATAACAAACCACAAGTGGTTAGAATGTGGTGAGTCATAGATCTTAACCATACACATTCACGACTAGTTTCATAAATGACAATTAATTATGCATAATTTGATGATGTTGCTGTAAGAATTTGTTTCATTGATTTTCAAGATATAGCAGTTCCATCTAATGTAAACAAATATCTAATTTGTGATTTACTATTATGTAGATCATATAAATACCCCCATATGCATAACCAATTAAATCAATTGATTTATGTTTCATATTTTTGGAATATAATAATCTCATGTCTTTTGTTCACTGAAGATATCTAAAAGCATGTTTCAATCCTTTCCAATGTCTTTGTGTTGGCGCTGAACTAAATCTTGATTTATAGAAAATGCAATATTAGGTCTTGTATTATTAGCACTTAAATATGGTACTTCTGGACCAAGTACATCTTCAGTATATTCTTTTGGATGAAAACATTCTTTCTTTTGATCTAATGATCGAACAAAGATAGGTATACTTACTGGATGTGATTTGTCCAACTAAAATCGTTTTAATATTTTCTCAGTATAATTAGATTGATGTAAGAAAAATCTTTCGGATAAATCTTCAATTTGTAGACCTAAACAAAATTTGGTTTGACCAAGATCTTTCATTTCAAATTCACTTTTAAAATAAGCAACGATATTTTCAATTTGATCATGATTTCCAATAATATTCAAATCATCAATATAAATCCCTACAATGACAAAGCCAGACTTTGTTTTCTTTGTAAAAATACATGAACTTATAGGATTATTCATAAATCATTCTTTCATGATACTTNAAATACATGAACTTATAGAATTATTCATAAATCCTTCCTTCATGATACTTTCTTTTAATCGATTATACCACATCCTTCCTGATTGTTTTAACCCATACAATGATTTATTCAGTTTGATCGAATATATATTTCGGGGCTTCAATTTGAATGCTTCAGGCATTGATAGTCCCTCGGGAACTTTCATATAAATATTAGTATCAAGTGTTCCATATAAATATTGATGAGAACTCTAGGACCGGGTACCCTGTAATGGGTGAGGCCCGACAACTGTTGGGCCAGTTTAAATAATCAAAACGAATTCTCACAGCCCAATTACACCTTTAAGAAGACCGGCCCGATGTTCAACATGGGGACCGAAGATAACCATGGTAAAAATAAGCGTTATCTGCCAGCTGGCTCCGCGGTTCGGTCCGAACGGTTACAAAACAGTTACAGGCCCACGCGTTCCACACTTCGGGCCCTGTCACGTTTATCATGCTTCGGGCCCGATCACGCAGACCACGCATCGGTCCCAGCCTCGTTTTACATCCTGCGATAACAACCTCTAACAAACTTGTCAGAGGCGGTTACAGGACGTGGATTACACTCGCCGGCAACTCTATAAATACATGGCAAGACGAAGGAAAAGAGAGGACCCTTTGGATGCAGAAGAACAGGCTGTTACGCTGCCCAGATTCTTACTGCTTTCTATACTTAGTCATTTTCATTAGCCTGCTTTGTGTAAACTTCTCTTATTTTCATTAGTGAGCAGACCAAGAGCATAATCGGCTCTTGGTCGAGTGGTTTTCATCCCATTTTACGGGGTTTCCACTATATATGCTGTGTTCTTACTTTGATTTTAACTTTTAATCGTTCTCTATGTCTTTTATAAATTAGAACCGAGTTCGTTGTTTGAATGAACTTGACGACTGTTGGTACCCCCTAAAAAGAGACCATAACAGTTTGGCGCCGTCCGTGGGGACGATTTTTTCTAATCCCATTTGAGTTCTCTTCCTGGGATAGGATAATCAAAGACATGGCATCAGGAACTCCGATAAATGATAGTGACGTGCTTCCCGACAGTCTTCCAGCACCAACATTCACATTACAGGATTTGGANATTTATAGAGTCGCCGGCGAGTGTAATCCACGTCCTGTAACCGCCTCTGACAAGTTTGTTAGAGGTTGTTATCGTAGGATGTAAAACGAGTCTGGGACCGAGGCGTGGTCTGCGTGATCGGGACCGAAGCATGATAAACGTGATAGGGCCCGAAGCGTGGAACGCGTGAGCCTGTAACCGTTCGGATCGAACCCCGGAGCCAGCTGGCAGATAACGCTTTTATTTACTAAGGTTATCTTCGGTCCTTTGTGTTGAACCTCGGGCCGCTCTTCCTGAAGGTGTGAGTGGGCTATAAGAGTTCGTTTTGATTATTTCAGTCGGCCCAACTATTATCGGGCCTTACCCATTACGGGGTACCCGGCCCTAGAGTTCTCATCACTAGCCCCTCGGGCTTGATTGCTAATCGCAGAGGTGATACAAGGCCGATCACATGATGTTTACACATTCATGAGAACTGGGGACCGTACCTGTAGATAGTGAGAGTCCAGGGGACCGAGCAGGGGTCGGTTACGCTTAAAATTTGCTAACATAGGTTTAAATGATCTTTTTACCCTTGATATTCTTTAAATATTAATATCTTGGCCCGCGCCTCTTCATATTCGAAACCTCAAGAGGCGTGATGAGTGCAGTCCGTACTGTCACAATTGTGGACAGTATTACGTGGCAGCGCACCATTGGTTGGGAGATTAATATTTAAATCGGGGTTCTGGGCACTGTTTCTTCTCATCGTCATTCTCGTGAGAAAGAATTTGCAGTCAAGCTCTGTGCCCTCAACCGCTATTTCGCCAAACCGCCTCTCAATCTTTTCTTTCTAAGGTAAACGCTTATGGCTCCTCATAAAACGCGTTATCCCTCTATGTCTGAGTTGGACATTGAGGAATTTAGATCTAGGTTTTCAATCCCGGCACATTACTCTATCTGGAAGGGACGGGAAGATGTTCCCTGTTTCCTTCCGGCGGAGATGAATGTGCCGGCATCAGCCCTTCCGGTTAGTTACGCCTCCTTAAGTGCGGGCTTCGCTTTCCGCTACATCCCTTTGTAGAGGCCGTACTTAAGGAGATTCATTGCCCTACTTTTGCATTGTTCCCGGGCAGTTATGTGTATATTATAGCGTTTATCTTTTATTGTCACCAACAGCGTCGGGCCCCAACCTTAGAACACTTCTTTAATCTGTTCTTGGTTGGGTCCCGAAAGGAGAAAGGTCTGTTGGGGTGTCGTAAGTTGTACTATATAGCGGTGCGCACCAAAGAGTGCGCAATTGTAGATAAAGAGGAGTCTCTTCATGCGTGGGAGACTTGTTATGTGTGGATGACAGTTCCGCAAGAGGATCTGTTGAAAGTATGGCCACGCATAACACACCCACGCATAGGGCAGTTGGACCGAAGCAGATTCAACCCCTCCCGCATGGACACCGCAAACACTCTTGCGTTGTTCCCCCCTCCCGAAGCACGCCTTAAGCGAATAGATCTGCTTCGGGAGAGAAGATTAATAGAGATACGTGTTGCGGGTAGGACCGGAGCCCTGGCCCCGAAGGGGGTTTTATCTTCTAGCTCAAATTCAGATCCATCAGAAGGATCGGGTATGAGATAGTACTTGTGTGTTTACTTAATCCTGATCCTTATGTATCCGTTTTGCAGATTCAACTGAGACGATGCCGAGCGCCCGCTTTAAACATATGGCAGCTACTTCGGTCCGTCCCTCTGAGGGACAAAGGGAAGCATCGGGCGGCACCGAAGCAAGTGAATCGGCAACAGGAGGCACGGTGGTCCCTGCGGGGTCAGGAAACCCCCCGGTCCAAACAACCAGCGTGGGCACATTGACCCTTCGCTGCACCGGGCAATCCTCAAGCGGAGAGGGGCCTGCCTTTCGGGTATTTGGAGTTGTAGAGGAGGTGATAAAGGCTCGGATTCGTTCTCTGAGCTTATCCAGCCTCTATCGAATCGGTAATAGTTCTTTTATTCACGCTAAGACTATTACTTTGTTGCTGCAGGGAGCCGTTCCCGTGGAGAAGGTTCTCCCTGGCCCTCAGCTTAAGTCGAACGTCTCCCTGCCGCCGGTCCCCTTGGGAAAAGGGAAGAGGGTGGCCGAAGCAGAACCCTCGCAGGAGCCGAAGAGGCTGAAGAAGGGAGGTCGCGCTCCGGTCCCCAACAAGGGGATCGTTTTGAAGGAACCTGGGCAGGGTCCGAAGACTAACTCCGATTGGGGAGTGGCTTTGGATCTGTTGAACAGGTTCAACAAGGGGAGGAAGTTGTCCTCCTGGCGGAGTGCCTTTGTGAAGGACTTCCGCTTTTTTGGGGAGCAGAACCCAGATAACGTCCAAGCGGACGTATCTGCGGAAGATATCATGGAAAGCTACCTTGACCTCACATCTAAGGTAATTCTTAGTTAACCTGGAGGCCCGAAGCTTTATCCTTAACCATGTATTGTCTTTTGCAGATGTTGAGGAAAGCTTTTACAACGGCTATCACCATGGAGAAATACCAAGGTGATGGCGTTGTGTCCCAGAAAGTCCAAGAGCAACTTGACCTTGTGAAAAGGCAAGTTGAGATCAAGCACGAGGAATTGGTCACGGTACGGGAGGACCGTGAACGATTGGACAATGAGCTGCTAAGAGCAGGGACGGAGGTCTCGCTTTTAGCAGATAAAGTCACTAAGCTAGAGAAGGTGTGGGAAGTAGCTCAGGGACGAATAAACGATCTGGAGGCCAAGCTGCGGGCCAAGGATGAAGAAATCAACCAAATCCAAGGTCGGGCCCAGGAGAAGAGGAATAAGATGAACGAGCTTCTCCTTCGGGCCCAAGAAGAAAAAGCGGCCTTGGATGAGGAGTTGACGAGGGCCCGCACTTCGTCTGAAGGTTCGGTTCGGGAGGCGGTCCTGGGGTTCGCTCAGTCCCCGTTGTTGTTCGCTTTAGCGGACAACATACATGGGGTTTACACTGCGAAGTATCTGGATAACATGCGAGAGCAGGTTATCCAGACGTTCGGGCTTTCCCCTTCGGACGAGCGATGGAAGATGATCGAGCCACTGGAGAAGGATGGCAAGTTTCAGGTCATTCCAACTTTGGAAGAGCCTGTGCTGGAGGAGGACCCTTTCTTCTATCTCTTTGAAGAGATGGAGAAAGCGGTCAACCAGAAGGTGGCTGATCAAGAAGAAGAGTTGAAGCGGCTCGCCGAACGGACCGAACCCCAGGAGCCCGAAGCAGANGGAGGTCTCGCTCTTAGCAGATAAGGTCACTGAGCTAGAAAAGGTGGGGGAAGTAGCTCAGGGACGAATAAACGACCTGGAGGCCAAGCTGCGGGCCAAAGATGAGGAAATTAACCAAGTCCAAGGTCGGGCCCAAGAGAAGAGGAATAAGCTGAACGAGCTTCTCCTTCGGGCCCATGAAGAAAAAGCGGCCTTGGATGAGGAGTTGACGAGGGCCCGCACTTCGTCTGAAGGTTCGGTTCGGGAGGCGGTCCTGGGGTTCGCTCAGTCCCCGTTGTTGTTCGCTTTAGCGGACAACATACATGGGGTTTACACTGCGAAGTATCTGGATAACATGCGAGAGCAGGTTATCCAGACATTCGGGCTTTCCCCTTCGGACGAGCGATGGAAGATGATCGAGCCACTGGAGAAGGATGACAAGTTTCAGGTCATTCCAACTTTGGAAGAGCCTGTGCTGGAGGAAGATCCTTTCTTTTATCTCTTTGAAGAGATGGAGAAAGCGGTCAACCAGAAGGTGGTTGATCAGGAAGAGGAGTTGAAGCGGCTCGCCGAATGGACCGAACCCCAGGAGCCCGAAGCGGAGGATCATGAGGAGGGGCAGATTAGTTAGGAATTTCTTTGTATCTGCCGTTGCCGTTCCTTTATATAAAATTTTTCCTCCTTTTTCCTTCAGCTTTAGTTGTTTTGATTACCAGAATGAACTGATATAACTAACTTCGGAATAAACTAACAAATTTTAATTTCAACGAAGTAGTTCATCTTAAGTTCAGAATAAACCAACAAGTATAAGATAGGGGACGCTTACAGATTGTCAACCATCGGTCCCAGACGTTATATTTAGTTTATTTATGTCAATTTCGATTGGATCGGTCGTTTTACATGGTGTATGGGTCACTCTTATTCCGTCCTTGGAATCATTGCTTAATTGAATAGGCGCAGTCTGCGTTAATTATGAGTCTTTAGGAGCTTTTGCCGAACCTTGGTTCTATTAAAGTCCCTTAGGTTTTACCAGTTAAGCTTGGCTCATAAAACGTCTTAAGTGAGGACCGATCTTTCGTCTCGATATGCTGACTATCATTCCTTTCGTTATAGCAGGTTTCGCAGGTACGAAAGGCCATCCCTAAAGACTGAATGCCGTTGAAGGGAATATCTTAGTTCGTAATGAGTTCTGGGAGAATCACGACTCATCCATGGGGCTGGGCAAGTGCAGGAGCATCTGACTCGTCAGAGCGGTCACTGCAACTTGGGAACCTTGCGGACAAGAAGCTTCGGTCACCAGTCCAGATTCGTCCTAAGTTTACACAACTCCAAGATCGGTCCATCATTCTATTAGAAATAGTTAACTTTTGTACTTACTAGTTTGCCATTTACGTTTAATGGAATGTCTTTTAGTGAGTCACACATTAGTCGAAAAATCATAAGAAGTATCGCCTTAAATTCATGACATTCCAAGTTCGGGGGACCTCTATACCATCCAATGTTTCAAGTTTATACGCACCTGACTCCAATTTCGCCGATATGCGATACGGTCCCTCCCAATTTCTGTCCAGCTTTCCAACATTCCTCTGCACCTTAATGCTTCTGAGGACGAGGTCGCCTTCAAAGAATTCCATTGGGAGGACTCGTTTGTTATGGGCCCGTTCCATATTCCGCTGGTAAGCACGCATCCGTGCATAAACTGCATCTCTTTTTTTCTTCGACCATCTCGAGGTCCAATAATCTCCTTTCACCGTTCAAATGCTCGTCGTATTGAGATATACGAGGTGATCGGATGGCAACCTCCACCGGGCTAACAGCTTCGGTCCCATACACCAATGAGAAAGGTGATTCCTGGGTTGTTGAGCGAGGTGTAGTTCGGTATGCCCATAGAACCTCGTAGATGTGTTCAGGACATTTACCCCCAAAGTCTTCTAACTTGGTTTTTAATCCCTTCAGGATAACTTTGTTAGATACCTCCGTAAGTCCATTGGTCTGGGGATGGGCTACTGATGAGAAATGCTGGATGATGCCCAATTTGGTGCATAAATCTCGTATGCTTCTTCCTCGGAATTGAGTCCCATTGTCAGATATGAGCGCTCGGGGAGCCCCGAAGCGGCTCACAATGTTTCGCCAGATAAAGTGCTTTATCACTTTTTCCGAGATGATGGCTACAGCTTCTGCCTCGATCCACTTCGAATAATATTCCACCGCTACTATGCAAAACTTTCTTTGCCCTATGGATCGGGGAAAAGGTCCGAGGATGTCGATCCCCCACCTGTCGAAAGGACAAGGTAGTAGGGTGATCGATAGGGGAGCCCCAGGTAATTGCGGGAGTGGGGCGTGGTATTGACATATTGCACAACGCTTGGTGTATTGCTTGGCATCAGCAAGCAATGTTGGCCAAAAATACCCGGTTCTGATAATGCGGTGGTATAAGGATCGGGCCCCCGAATGGATGCCGCAAATACCTTCGTGAACATAAATCATGACGGTTTCGGCCTCAATAGGAGATAAACAACGTAGAAGCGGGTCCTCAAAGCTCTTTTTTAAACAAGCGTCCGTCAACTAAGGTGAATCTTTTAGCCCGGACCTCTATTTTTCTGGCTTCTGATTTATCTTCAGGGAGATATCCGTCTGAGAGATATTTGATAAAGGAGTCCATCCAATTGGGTTCTCCTGGAGATTGCGTAGCATCAATATTCAAGCCTTGGAGTTCGTGACATAGAGCCCCGATTTCTTCGATAGATTGTTCGGTCACTGGGATCTTGACCGAACGTCGGTCCTGAATATGGACCGAAATAGTGCTTGGCTCTATCCAGTTTCAGCAGGTGGGGGAGCAGCATGCTCCTGTCTCTCACCCTCATTATGCGGGGCTCTGCCGCCACGGCCCCGCCATCTTCTTCTTCGGCCCTGACCACGGTTCTCGCGACCGTGTTGGCCTCTTTCCTGCTCTGGTGGAGGAGACTTTCGGTCCTCCATCCGATCATTATAGTTTCGGGGCTGTCCCCGATTATCTCTTCCCCGTGGCCTGTGACGATCGTCACCTTGATGGCCCCTTCGGGGGGATTCCGCTCTTTTGCCCTTCTGACCGTTTCGGTCGAGCTTTTCTTTACTCATTGCCTCTACCGTCTCTTTCAGCAACGGGCACTTCAAGGTTGGATGATCGCGATTATGATGAAGCTCGCAATACACCCGGTTGTCCTCCTGCTTCGGGGGGACATCTTTTTCATTCACTGCCGCTACTTCTCGCGACTGTTTCTTCGGGTAGGAAACCCGATGATCACCTGCGGGCTTAGAATTCCCGCTAGGCTTCCGATAACCCAGCCCCAGCGCTTCATCTACCTTAATATAGTTGTTGATTTTCTGAAGCAGTTTCCTCAAGGTAGATGGTGGGCTCTTCACCAAACTCGCCGAAAGGCCGCACGGTCCTAAGACCTGCTGTGGAATATCAATTTTATCGCGCAGCTCGAGTTTGATGCCTCGGGCGGTCCTGTTGAATTTTTCCATAAAGGACTGAAGGCTCATTTTCGCCGGAATATATTTTAGCTGGTATAGTTCCTGCCTGCTTCGGGGCGGTCCTACATTTGGAGCGAATTGCTCTGAAAAAGCCAAAATAAAAACGCCATACGACTGTATGGATCGGGCCGGCAGATTTTTGAACCAGGTTCGGGCATCGCCTTGCAATCCTGCCGCGAAGATNTCTCATTTATATTCCCTTTTCTCAGCATGTCGATAGAACGAATACCTCGGAAAATAACATTTCTCACACTTTCGATTTGGCCAGCGAGTTCTTGCGGGGAATTAAGTTCTTGGTAAGTTATAGGACTTTCTCAACTTAGTCAGAGCTATCACTAGTCCAAACCCGTCCAAAACCCCCGCCGTCCAAGACTAACTCATATCCCTGTGTGAAAGAATATAGTTCCTATAAAAACATACGCCATTATCTGTTGAGAATTCGTTACCGATTGCGAGATTTGTCGCCTGCGTATTCCTCGTCGGGATAGAGACCTCAATGGGTAAATCCACAAATCGTCCCCACGGACGGCGCCAAACTGTTATGGTCCCTTTTTAGGGGGTACCAACAGTCGTCCGGTTCGTTCAACAAATGAACTCGGTTCTGATTTCTTTAAAATGTGGAAGACGATCAAAAGCTAAAAAGCAAAATAAGTGCACGGCAATATATAGTGGAAACCCCGTGAATCGGGGTGAAAACCACTCGACTAAGAGCTGATTATGCCCTTAGCCTGCTCACTAATAAAATAACTCAACAGTTCATACAAGACAGGCTAATGAAAATGACGAGGTAAAGAAAGCGAGAAGAATTCAGCAGAGTAACGACTTGTTCTTCCGCGTCCAAAGGGTCCTCTCTTTTCCTTCGTCTTGCCCTGTATTTATAGAGTTGCCGGCGAGTGTAATCCACGTCCTGTAACCGCCTCTGACAAGTTTGTTAGAGGTTGTTATCGCAGGATGTAAAACGAGGTTGGGACCGATGCGTGGTCTGCGTGATCGGGCCCGAAGCATGATAAACGTGACAGGGCCCGAAGCATGGAACGCGTGAGCCTGTAACAGTTTTGTAACTGTTCGGACCGAACCCCGGAGCCAGCTGGCAGATAACGCTTTTATTTACTAAGGTTATCTTCGGTCCTCTGTGTTGAACATCGGGCCGCTCTTCCTGAAGGTGTATGTGGGCTGTAAGTGTTCGTTTTGATTATTTAAGTCGGCCCAAATGTTATCGGGCTTCATCCATTACAGGGTACCCGGTCCTAGAGTTCTCATCACAAATGGTTTAGATGCAGAGTGCTAATTTGCCAATTTCCCCCAACATATTTCTCTTAATTAATTATATGATCATCCATTCTAGTGGATCTATTTTATATTATATTGTTTAAGTCGTAAAATCAGTTGTTTGTATTATATATTATTATATATAATTCAATTTTTTAAAATACGATTTTAATAACCGAAATATGTTGATTTCTATATTCATTTTAAATACAAAATGATAAATAATATATTTTTTAATTAATTTAATAAAACTTACGAAAGATATACATACACTAGATTTTATCTCTCCTAAAATGAGTTATTTTGCTAAGAAATGTAGAAAATAGGTTATTCTACCAACATTATATTAAAAGAGGTTATTTTGCAAATGGTTTACATGCAGAATGCTACTTTACCAATTTCCCCGTTTGTTTCACACTAGACTATGAATTTTCCACTTACTTTGTCTTTTTCTCCATATCAAAACAACATGCAATTATTAATAAATAAATTAGATGCTTTTTACTATCTCAGTTGTATAAAATATTTTCAAACTATAAAATTACAAATATGTTATATTATTTTATCAAAATCATGTACATTCCTTCAATATCAATTAAATGTAATGTCCATACTTCAAATTATCAATATCATTTACCATTTATTATTTAACGATCTTAAAGTTTAATATGATTATTCAACTCTTATAATGACAATATTTTGATCATAAGCATTTGAAATAATATTATTTTACCCCTCAAATATTCGAAAACTTTGCGTAATTGACTCTCAATCGAATATGATTCTTTATAGATAAATCATATTTAGTTACAAATTACGGTAGACAACATACTATACTCTGTGAATTAAGAAAAATGAGATATTGATATTTCACTGCATAATTGATATGCTTCTACATTTGTACATAATGTAACATACGTTGAAATGTGTATGAACTACTTAATGTTTTACATTTTTATGTATAATTCATGAACTTCAATAGTCAAATTTGTATAACTTTTCGAACTAACATTGTCTAGTTTGCATATTATGAACTTCGAGAGTGAATCTAACTATCGAAAAACCGATTACTCAAGAGACTTATAGTTACAGTGTTAGGAGTACATACTAAGTTAGAGAGATGTTTATATAATTTTCTCTAAATAAATCTCTTCGCTTTCTGTATAATATTCGATCTCTATAGATTTTGTTAACCAAGAGCCTTAGTAGAAACATTTTGGGAATTTTGGGAATAAAATAATAGTGATTTTAGTTCTTAAACTTTTATAATTTTGGTAAATTTGGTAATTATAATTTGTAATAAAATATTTAGTTACAAATTTTAAGGTTTTGTTAAATTTTGTCATCTAAGTTTACAATATTTGACAAATCAGATCCTCAAAATAAAAAATAGATTTCTGAAATGTGATTATGTGTGAGAATCTCAATTATTAAAATTGAAACTTTTGAAATCAATTATGTGATACATACTAAATTTTTCAAAATTGATTTTCTCAGAATTTACAAAGTATGAAGATCTATTTTGACATTTTCATACCTTGAGAGTTACAATTACTAGAATCATAAGACTTTAATGACAAAAATTATCTAAAACATGAAATTCTATTTACCAAATTTACGTTTCTACAATGGATAATAGGAAACCAAGCCTATAAAGAAACCATATCTTTTAATTAATTACGTAAATATTATTTCTATTGCTATTGTTATATATCATAAATTCACTAGATGACACTCCCGTAATAGTCAAGATACAATATAATATTTAAGACACGTGACATATTTAATAATATTAGCAATTAAATATGATCTTATTTTTCCACATTAGTCATATCCATTTTAATGCCCCATCACATACTACTATTTCAAGACATTTTAAACGTACATTGAATCCTCATAAATATAGAACATATTTTTTGGGATTTTTACCATAATTTATATTGTATTTTTCAATTATTCATCTAATTTTTCAAAATATTTATGTATTTTAAAGGTGAGAATTGTTAATTATTTAGCAAAACTGTAGTATTTATAAGTCATGTTATTTGATGTTTTTAGTAATTTATAATAAATAGTTTATGAATATATGAAATGTGAAGACACACATGGTTAGGAGTGGAAATATAATTCAATATAAAATTTTTATATTTCCGTGATCGAATATATAATGATGGAATAATAAATGGGAGAATATAGAGCTTTGTCATGAGAAATTTAAGTACCATGAAACACACAGTGTACCAAACTTAAGAGTTTTATACTGAGATAATTAATTATAGTTAAGGAATGTATAATATAAAATATGAAAAATATGAGGGATAACTTGGTTTAGTGATCAAAATTTATAATAATATTAAATGATATATACTTAATTTATATGTTTTTAGATGAAAATATAACCATATGGCACTCAGTATACAATCAGTATACTGGAAACACACCATATGGCACAGACGCCCAATTACGATTCCATGCTTTACAATTGAAGCAAATCGGTAAAATTCAACAGCCGAGAGCACTCATAAATATCCGACTAAAATCATAATCCAAAAAATGTCCATGTCGACAAGATAAACTTCATCGCCAACTCAAACAAGCGACAACACGCTAAATTGTCTCATACTTCAAATTTCGCTCGATACCGATATTTTTTTTCGTATCCACAGCATGAAGTATTAGGACCAATTTCTGGATTTTTTTTGGATATGATACTAAAAAAATTAATTAAATATTAATTGTATACGTTCATACCGCTCAACGATCCGTACCGATACTTGATTCCAGATGAAACCATTGATAAATACTAGAGAATTAGAACAAATAAGAGAAACGTTGACAATAACGCGGCGCCTGAGTTTTTGATTTCAAGTTCATTGACTAGAAGGTTTCGCCTCTTTAGATCACGTTCTTTATTCTTTACTTTAATAGTTTGATATGCCCTAGTTTCAAAATTTCCAATTGATTGTGTAATTTCAAAAGTTTGCTTGATGCTTCCTGACTCCTCACTTTGTTGAGAAATTGATAGATGAATTCCTTGTTCCGTTTATCAGAAATTTGCAGGAATAGAGCTTCTGTAGTTAATTATTTGCATTATGCCCAGAAAATTGATCCATTTCGTATTCCTGAAATGTGCGATTCTCTTAAATGTTCAATAGAAGTTTGTATTCCTATAAAAGATTGATGAATTTCCACCTTTTGATTTTGTTTTGTCTTTCAATGCAATCAATTGATCTTTTCATTATAGTAAATAGTCTTTTGGGTGTTGTTATGATTGAACGCAGTTTCTTGTTGCCAAAATACAGTGTTTTTGCTGATATTTAAGCTGTTAGAAGAGCAACTTGTGATAGACTGGTAAATAAGAGCCTAGTAGCCAAAATAATGACTGAGGAGAGAAATCTGATTGAAATATTGGAGGATAATATCCCTATAGACATGAACAAGTACATAAATTTCGTTCAATCCTCACATTGTGGTGATATATCTTCTTTTGCTGGCACAACACGAGACACTTTCGATGAAAAACCGTCATAGAACTGAGATATGAAACTTATGTTCCTATGGCAATAAAATGCATGAAATTAATATGTTCTTCAGCTAGATCTCATTGGAACCTTCATGGTATTGCTGTTGCTCATCGTCTTGGACCAGTTCCAATAGGTGAAACGAGTGTTTTCATAGCAATATCGTCTGTTCATCAAGTTGATGCATTGGATGCTTGCAAATTCTTGATTGATGAGCTTAAAGCTTCAGTCCCAATATGGAAGAAGGAAGTGTATAGTAATGGGGAGATTTGGAAAGAGAATTCGGAGTTTTTAGAGAGATAGGAAGAGCTTCGAAATCCTATTCGAAAAGCTTAGGCGGGAAAAGTAATGTGGATGGAGAGTGTAAGAAAGTTTGTTGTGCAGGAAATGTGAAGATAGATGTTTGTAGCAGACCTTAGCGGTAAATCTCCCTCTTGATTCATGCTGAATATTTTGCCATAATTAAATTATTGTTTTACCATTAAATGATCTAAACATTATTTGATCAAATTAGTCGAAATTTCTCATTGAAAATATAAATTTTAAATGGATAACACGTAAATTTGGTTCTCATAGTTTTATGATTTTAGCAATTTTGGTTTCCGGGAGAAACCCATATCGACCTTTTGTCTAATAAATGTACCCCTTGCAAGAGTCAAGTTTTATTACACGTATTAGCTCTAGAATTACTACGGTTATCCATGATCCAACCGTTGATCATGGTATCATTGCTTCCCTTCCACCGCCTTGCCTAGTTCGAGTCACACGGATGTGATCGCATGTTTTGATTAAGACAATTGTGATATCAAAATAACAAAATCAATCTTCATATCTNTTCGAAAAAGCTTTGGCGAGAAAAGTGATGTGGATGGAGAGCGTAAGAAGGTTTGTTGTGCAGGAAAGGTGAAGATCGATGTTTGTAGCAGAGCTTAGCCGTGAATCTCCCTCTTGATTCATGCTGAATATCTTGCTATAACTCATCTAGTGCTTTACCACTAAATGCTCTAAACATTATTTGATCAAATTTGTCGAAATTTCTAATTGAAAATATAAACTTTAAATGGATAGCACGTAAATGTGGTTCTCATAATTTTATGATTTAACAATTTTAGTCCTCTGGACAAAGCCCGTGTCGACCTTTTGTATAATAAAGGCAACCCTTGCAAGAGTCGGGTTTTGTTACACGTATTAGCTCTAGAATTACTACGGTTATCCATGATCCAACCGTTGATCATGATATCATTGCTTCCCTTCCACCGCCTTGCCCAGTTCGAGTTACATGGATGTGATCGCATGTTTTGATTAAGACAATTGTGATATCAAAATAACAAAATCAATCTTCATATTTTGTAAATTTTGGCAAAGTAGTTTCAAAATTTGTTTGTATGATATAATTGATTTTCAATTTTTGTTAATTTTGACAATTGTGATAAACTAAAATCAAATTTTGAGGATCAATTTTATCACTTTATAAATCTTATCAAATATTGCAAACTTGAAAACTGAATTTATCAAAACCTTAAAGTTTAAGAACTAAATATATCATTATAACTTATAACACCAAATTTGTTAAATTTATAAAAGTTTAGGAATAAAATGCACTATTTTCTCAATTTAAACAATACAAAATGTTTATTTATATAAGATCACCATCTTGAGCTAATATGTTATCTCTTCTTTTGTAAAACGAAATCGAATTACCTCGGATAGAAATAGGATTTGGATGCCTCGTTCAGGGAATTATAATCTTTCAAAGCTTGCTCATCTTCGGATTTAGCAAATCCCATTGAGCTGGAATCAAACATATTCGACATGAAAAACGCAGGTCTAGAAGGAATAGGAATAGTGATAGAAGAGCTATTGAGCATGAGAACAACTGAAGCCATTGTTGGTCTATCTGTTGCATTTTCTTGAATGCACAACAACCCGATATGAATGCATCTCAACATATCTCGTAATGATCCCGAACCCGAACCCAAACCTGCTTTAAGTACCGGATCGATCATGTTTTGCATTGTTCCTTCACGCCAACTTCTCCAAGCCTAGAATTACATCGAAACTATGATAAAACGGAGCGTTGTAGCAACTATTGTTGAATGTTGAAACACTTACAAAACTAAACATATCTTTCGATCCCTCGGAGTCAATGAACGAGCTGTTCTTCTGTCCGCTTACGATCTCAAGTATTATTACCCCGAAACTAAATACATCGATTTTAACCAAGAGTTGTCCGTGGAATGCATATTCCGGAGGCATATATCCGCTACATAAAGTACAAGAACATTAAAACTTGTGTTTTTCTCATAGTTCAAGGAGAGTGAGTGAGCTTACTATGTTCCAACTACTCGGCTCGTACTTCCTTGTGTTTCATCGAACACGAATAGTCTAGCCAACCCGAAGTCGGCTATCTTCGGGTTCATCTCAGCGCCTAGTAAAACATTACTAGGTTTGAGATCACGATGAATGATACGAAAACGTGAATTCTCATGAAGATATAGAAGACCCTTAGCTATTCCTCCTATGATGTTGTATCTTGTATTCCAATCAACTTCTTTGCGTTTCGCAAGATCTACAAAGCGTTAAGATAAATCTACAAATGGATCAAACGAAAGAAACGTAAAGTTATAGAAGAAACTCTACCGAATATGAAGTGATCAAGACTTCCATTCTTGGCGAATTCGTAGATCAAAAGCCTCTCGGTTCCTTGTATTGAATACCCGAATAGCCTCACCAAATTTCTATGCTGAAGATTAGATACAAGCATGACTTCGTTCTTGAATTCCAAATCCCCTTGTGATGAACTTCTGGAAAGTCTCTTCACAGCTATTTCTTTTCCATTTTCAAGGTTTCCCTGATACAAACTCCCAAGAAATAAACTACATTTTCATACATTAGAGCCATTGAAATCATATTATTACCTTATAAACAGCACCAAATCCTCCTTCACCAAGCTGGTTAGTTTCAGATAAATCATTAGTAGTAGCTCTTATTTTGTCAAAATCATATTGAAGGGATTTTGCAATGCTGAAATCATCATCTCCTGCTCCAAAAACGTTGAAAAAAATCAAACAAAATGACAGGAAAACCTGTAGAAATTTAGGATTCAATGGATCAAAGGAATGTCGGTATAGACTAGTTCATAAGAGAAGTAAATCACATTAAAAGAATAGGTCAAAACGATTTCTTATAATATAATTTCCCTTATAAAAAATAAAATTTATATTTTCACAACCGATGTGAGATAATACTTCATCACTTTCTCAAGTTGAACTCGCGTTGGTCCTGTTCAAACTTACTTCAATATGTTCGGTAGTGTTCGAATCATAGGTCGATTTATTTTTTTCGCCCAAGTCCGATATGCTTTTCTATTAGAGTTTTTTTTGTCTAAGCGGTACGGACCAGTCCGAAATCTATCCTAGAGCTTCAATACAATGTAAAAATTCAAGATTCAATAAGCCGAAATAGTATCGATAGTCCAATTCATAAGAAAAGTGAATCAAATTTAAAAAGTAAAACAATTACTTATGATATCACTTCCATTATAAATTAAAATATTTCAATTTCAACAATCGTCCGTCCAAATATTTCAACAAAACCAAGATGAATGTGATATTTGAAAAGAGATCAAAGGATTACTTGTAGTTGCTTCTTCGTGCGGCTTCTTGATTCGCTTTCTTCGGAGAAATATGAATACAAATCCAACAAGAGTTATGCAAATAACTACAGCAACAACTACGGTGATGATGATGATGATCGATCTAGAACCACCTGTAAGTTGAGCAAACAAGCTGTTAAAAACACTGATGCGAGAAGAAAAGAAGACAAACGGACCTGGAGGCGATGGTGGACGCGGCGGTTGCAACGCGGGAGAAGGAGAAGATGGTAGCGGAGATGGGATTAATAGGGCTTGAACTTCTTGAATCCTCGTCGAATTAAAGAATGGGTAACTCTCATAACGCAGGATACAACTTGGGAAAAGAACTCTCACCCCAAATCTACCATTACAACATTGTGGTCTTTGTTGATCAGCGCTATCCAGACACTGCTGACAATCCTCTGCAGAAATATCCGCCGTACATTGCAACAAAGCGTAAATCGTATAAAAATCCGGCTCGGTACGATTACCCATAGCTACCTTAATCAAAGGACCACCTTCAGCAGCCTGGCTATGGAGATTATCAAGCAATTGCCTCAATTCAACGTTGAATTGTAGAATACTTGTGGCACTATTTATATTCGTAAGAATCCTCCCTGGACTCTGAGCTGCAGTACCCAAAAAGGATTCATTTGAATATCTAAGATAGCAAAGATCCCTCCACAGAATCGCCTCCCTTCTTAAAGGACAATACCCAAGAATCTCTACTGTAGCGCTGCTGATACATCTTCGACACTCTTCCAACTGCAAGTCGGGACGACAGAATACCATGGAGTTGACCCGATCCGGACCGGAACCAGTGGAAGCATTGTAAAATCCACTGTTTCCCATGTTTGAAGGGAGGGAAGAAAAAATTGACTCTGAAGAGGTTTGTAGCTCACTAGCTTGGAGCCTTGGATTTGGTTTTAGCAACCTCCAATATGGAGATTACCGGTATGAATTTGGTTTAAATATGAATATGAAATGTGACAATTGCTTTGAAAGGCAAAACAAAAGTAATTTGTTGTGATTGAGTACATTGTTTTATAGTGATGTTGTGGCTCTTCGATGCTAATGTTCTTCAGCTCAATTATCGAAGGGAGTAATGGCAGCAGTTACTCCATCTTGTTTCTCAAGATTGAGGGGTCTTGGAACCGAGGCGTTGCAGCAGCATTTAATAGGTTGGGCTCCTTTTGTGTATGTACACCATATTGGATCAGGTCTGTTTTTCCTTTTAGTATTTGGGCTTGATGTACCTTTAACCCATTCATTTACTTCGATATTCTGGAGCCCTTCAAGGTATAACTCATCCTCTCTTGGTGGTTCAACAAGATGCATTAGGGTCGTTTCATCACGATTGAACACTCCTCCTTGATGAACGATCGGTATCTCCTCCTCAATGTCTGTTGTTTCTGTTAGCTCATGAAGACCCATGAGTTTTCGGAGTAAACATAACTGTCTTGGGTAGAGCAGTTTAGTTAGGGCATCCGTGACCTGTTCGTCAGATGGTATGTACTCCAAGATCACCAATTTTTCCTCCACATAGTCTCTCAACGCATGGAACTTCACGTTTATGTGTTTGCATCTTCCGAACATTGTAGGATTTTTAGCCATACATATTGCCGATTTATTGTCAACCTTTAATCTCACTGGTTTGCTGATTTGTATATCTAGGTCTTCGAAGATTTTCATCAACCATATGGTGTGATTTGCTGCGGCTGCCGCGGCCATATATTCTGCTTCAGCAGACGATTGAGCGACTACATCTTGCTTTCGACTGTTCCATGAGAATGATGTTTCTCCTAGTGTGAAGAGATACCCTGTGGTTGATTTATAGTCCATGATATCCCCTGCGTAATCACTGTCTGAGTAGACTTGTAAGGTGAGATCCGCTGATTTTTTGTACACTAGTCCAATATTTAGTGTACACTTCACATANATAAAGCTAACATGTACGCCGAGGCTGTGGTGAACCGTGAAGCAATCAGTATACAGGAAACACACTATATGGCACAGACGCCCAATTACGATTCCATGCGTTACAATCGAAGCAAATCGGTAAAATTCAACAGCCGATCACTCATAAATATCCGACCAAAATCATAATCCAAAATGTCCATGTCGACAAGATAAACATCATCGCCAACTCAAACAATCGACAACACGCTAAACCATCTCCTACTTCAAAAATCGTTCGATATTGATATTTTTTTTCGTATCAACGGTACAAAGTATTAGGACTGATTTCTAGGTTTTTTTTTCGGATCTCATATTAAAAAAACTAATTAAATATAATTTTTTTAAAAAATAAAATAAATATTAATTGTATATGGTCGTACCGCTCACCGATCCGTACCGATACTTGATTCCAGATGAAACCATTGATAAATACTAGAGAAGTAGAACAAATAAGAGAAACGTTGACAATAACGCGGCGCCTGAGTTTCTGATTTTAAGTTCATTGACCAGAAGGTTTCGCCTCTTTAGATCGCGTTCTTTGTCCTTTACTTTAATAGTTTGATATGCCCTAGTTTCAATTTCAATTGATTGTTTTATTTCAAAAGTTTGCTTGATGCTTCCTGTCTCCTCACTTTGTTAAGAAATGGGTAGAAGTTCCTTGTTACGCTTATCAGAAATTTACAGGAATAGAGCTTCTGTAGTTAATTATTTGCATTATGCATAGGAGACTGATCAATTTCGTATTCCTGAAATGTACGATTCTCTTAAATGTTCCATAGACGTTTGTATTCCTTTAAAAGATTGATGAGTTTCCACCATTAGATTCATTCAGTAAATACAAATCCCTTTTACCTTTTATTGAAAACGATGATGATTTTGTTGTGTCTTTGAATGGGATCAATTGATCTTTTCATTATAGTAAATAGTCTTTTGGGTATTCTTATAATTGGAACACAGTTTCTTGTTGCCAAAATACTGTGGTTTTGTTGATATTTAACATGTTAGAAGAGCAAATTGTAGCTAAAATAATGATAGAATAGAGAAATCTGATTGAAATATTGGATGATAATATCCCTATAGACACGAACAAGTACATAAATTTCGTTCAATCCTCACACTGTGGTGCTATATCTTCTTTTGTTGGCACAACACGAGACACATTCGATGAAAAAACTGTGATAGAGTTGAGATGTGAAGCTTATGTTCCTATGGCAATAAAATGCATGAAATTAATATGTTCTTCAGCTAGATCTCATTGGAACCTTGATGGTATTGCCATTGCTCATTGTCTTGGACTGGTTCCAGTAGGGGAAACGAGTGTTTTTATAGCAATATCGTCTGTTCATCGACTTGATGCATTGGATGCTTGCAAATTCTTGATTGATGAGCTTAAAGCTTCAGTCCCAATATGGAAGAAGGAAGTGTATAGTAATGGGGAGATTTGGAAAGAGAATTCGGAGTTTTTAGAGAGGCGGGAAGAGCTTCGAAATCCTGTTCGAAAAAGCTTTGGCGAGAAAAGTGACGTGGATGGAAAGTGTAAGAAAGTTTGTTGTGCATGAAAGGTGAAGATTGATGTTTGTAGTAGACCTTAGTCGTGAATCTCCCTCTTGATTCATGCTGAATATCTTGTCATAACTCATCTAGTCCTTTATCATTAAATGCTCTAAATATTATTTGATCAAATGAGTCGAAATTTCTCAATGGAAATAAAAATTTTAAATGGATATTACTTAAATTTGATTCTAATAGTTTTATGGTTTTAGCAATTTTGATTCCCGGGACAAACCTGTATCGACCTTTTGTCTAAATGTACCCCTTGCAAGAGTCGGGTTTTGTTACACGTATTAGCTCTAGAATTACTACGTTTATCCATGATCCAACCCTTACCTTCCACCGCCTTGCCCGGTTCGAGTCACACGGATGTGATCGCATGTTTTGATTAAGACAATTGTGATCTCAAAAATATCAAGATAACAAAATCGATTCTCATACTTTGTAAGTTTTAGTAAAGTAGTTTTAAAGGTAGTTTATATGATATAATTGATTTTTAAATTTTTTAATTCTAACAATTGTGTTCATCAACCAAAATCCAATTTTGATGGTCAATTTATCACTTTATGAATCGTGTCAAATGTTTCAAATTCGGAAGATCAAATTTATTAAAAACTTAAAGTTTGAGAACTAAATATATCATTATAAATTATAACATCAGATTAGTTAAATTTATGAAAGTTTGGGAATAAAATGCACTATTTTCTCAATTTAAACAATACAAAGTGTTTATTTATATTATATCACAATCTTCAGCTAATACTTCACATTTTATCTATTCTTTTGTAAAACGAAATTGAATTACCTCGGATACAAATAAGATTCAAATGCCTCGTTCATAGAATTATAATCTTTCAAATCTTGCTCATCTTCGGATTTAGCAAATCCCATTGAGCTGGAATCGGACATATTCGACATGAAAAACACAGGTCGAGAAGGAATAGGAATAGTGATAGAAGAGCTATTGATGAGAACAACCGAAGTCATTGTTGGTCTATCTGTTGCATTTTCTTAAATGCACAACAACCCGATATGAATGCATCTCAGCATATCTCGTAATGATCCCGAACCCGAACCCAAACCTGCTTTAAGTACCGGATCGATCATGTTTTGCATTGTTCCTTCACGCCAACTTCTCCAAGCCTAGAATTACATCGAAACTATGATAAAACGGAGCGTTGTAGCAACTATTGTTGAATGTTGAAACACTTACAAAACTAAACATATCTTTAGATCCCTCGGAGTCAATGATCGAACTGTTCTTCTGTCTGCTTACGATCTCAAGTATTATTACCCCGAAACTAAATACGTCGATTTTAACCGAGAGTTGTCCGTGGAATGCGTATTCCGGAGGCATGTATCCGCTATAGAAAATACAAGAACATTAAAACTTGTGTTTTTCTAATAGTTCAACGAGAGTGAGCGAGCTTACTATGTTCCAACTACTCTACTTGTATTTCCTTGTGTTTCATCGAACACGAATAGTCTAGCCAACCCGAAGTCGGCTATCTTCGGGTTCATCTCAGCGTCTAGTAAAACATTGCTAGGTTTGAGATCACGATGAATGATACGAAAACGTGAATCCTCATGAAGATATAGAAGACCCTTAGCTATTCCTCCTATGATCTTGTATCTTGTATTCCAATCAACATCTTTGCGTTTCGCAAGATCTACAACGCATTAAGATAAATCTACAAATGGATCAAACGAAAGAAACGTAAAGTTGTAGAAGAAACTCTACCGAATATGAAGTGATCAAGACTTCCATTTTTGACATATTCGTAGATCAAGAGCCTCTCGGTTCCTTGTATTGAATACCCGAATAGCCTCACCAAATTTCTATGCTGAAGATTAGCTACAAGCATGACTTCGTTCTTGAATTCCAAATCTCCTTACGCTGAACCTTTGGAAAGTCTCTTTAAAGCTATTTCTTTACCATTTTCAAGGCTTCCCTGATACAAACTCCCAAGAAATGAACTACATTTTCATACATTAGAGCCATTGAAATCATATTATTACCTTATAAACAGCACCAAATCCTCCCTCACCAAGCTGGTTAGTTTCAGAGAAATCATTAGTAGCAGCTCTGATTTTATCAAAATCATATTGAAGGGATTCTGCAGTGCTTAAATCATTATCTCCTGCTCCAAAAACGTTGAAAAAATTCAAACAAAATAACAGGAAAACCTGTAGAAATATAGGATTCAATGGACCGGAGGAGTGTCGGTATATACCAATTCATAAGAGAAGTAAATCACATTAAAAGACTAAGTCAAACCGATTACTTATAATATAATTTCCCTTATAAACTATAAAATTTCTATTTACACAACCGATGTGGGACAATATTTCAACGTTCCTTCTCAAGTTGTACTGGTATTGGTCGTGTTCAGACTTACTTCAATATGTTCGGTAGTGCTCGAATCATAGGTCGATTTATTTTTTTCGCGCAAGTCCGATACGCTTTTCTACTAGAGTTTTTTTGTCTAACTGGTACGGACGAGCCCGAAACCCACCCTGGAACTCCAATACCAAATAGAAATTCAAAATTCAATGGACCGAAAGAGTGTCGGTAGCCCAGTTCATAAGAAAAGTGAATCACATTGAAAAAGTTAAGTAAAACCAATTACTTATGATATCACTTCCCTTATAAACTAAAAGATTTCTATTTCCATAATGATCCGCCCAAATATTTCAACAAAACCAAGATGAATGTGATGTTTGAAAGGAGATCAAAGAATTACTTGTAGTTGCTTCTTCGTACCGCTTCTTGATTCGCTTCCTTCGGAGAAATATGAATACAAATCCAACAAGAGTTATGCAAATAACTACAGCAACAACTACGGTGATGATGATGATGATGATGATGATGTTCGATCTAGAACCACCTGTAAATTGAGCAAACAAGCTGTTAAAAACACTGATGCGAGAAGAAAAGAAGATAAATGAACCTGGAGGCGATGGCAGCGGTAGCAACGGCGGAGAAGGAGAAGACGGTGACGGGATTAATAGGGCTTGAACTTCTTGAATCCTCGTCGAATTAAAGAATGGGTAAACCTCATAACGCAGCATACAACTTGGGAAAAGAACTCTCATCCCAATTCTACAATTACAACATTGTGGTATTTGGTTAGCAGCGCTTTCCAGACACTGCTGGCAATCCTCTGCAGAAATGTCCAGCGTACATTGCAACAAAGCGTAAATCGTAGAGAAATCCGGCCCAGTACGATTACCCGCAGCTACCTTAATCAAAGGACCACCTTCAGCAGCCTGGTTACGGAGACTATCGAGCAATTGCCTCAGGTCATTGTTGAATTGTGGAATACTGGTAGCATTATTTACATTCCAAAGTAGACTCCCTGGACTCTGAGCTGCAGTTCCCAGAAATGATTCATTTGAATATCTTAGAGTGCAAAGATCCCTCCACAGAATCGCCTCCCTTCTTAAAGGACAATACCCAAGAATCTCTACTGTAGCGTCGCTGATACATCTTCGACAAGCTTCCAACTGCAAGTCGGGACGACAGAATACAATGGAGTTGACCCGATCCGGACCGGAACCAGTGGAAGCATTGTAGAATCCACTGTTTCCCATGTTTGAAGGGAAGGAAGAAAAAATAGACTCAAGATTCCTCTGGTATAAACTGTTTGCTGTGTAGTTGCCATTGCCTCCACAGTCAAAAGTGTTCTGAGCTTCGATGACGCCTGTGGAATATAAAATCAATAAACCCATCAAAAAAATCAAAGCTTTTGAGCTTGGGAAAGCCATATCCGAGTCGAATTCCGTGGAGGAAGAAAGATAAGAAGCAAGTATAAAATGGGCGTGGCGTACCTTTACTGGTTGTCCGAAGAAGCCGTCAAAGTTGTTGAATATTCAACACGTAGTGACGGACTGACGTCTTCAAAAGTTTCAACTCATATTTCCTTATCAAAGTGAAGTGCCACCATCATGCAAAACAAGCAGTGATAAATAACAGTAATTTTTACACCATTTCATGCTTCAGAGTAATTTTCATTGGTTTAAAAGAATTGAGCAAAAGATATTGATTTCGCATTAGAGAATTTCTTCCTCGCTTCATCAGTTTCCTCTACCTGTAGACTAAAGATATGGCTTTATAAATCACATTAAAATTATCACAATTACAGACTTCCACGGGAAAGAAGCCTGAAAACCAGCAAGTCCATCTCCATGGAAGATCTTCAAAGATACCTTTCATTAAAGAACTTGAGTAGAAGTAACAAATAGAACCAGAAAAAAGCCCGAACAATCAGGGATGGAATAAACAATATATTTCCATACCAAAAACTTCAAGAACAGTTCCTATACTAACAAAATAACAGATGATCATACCAAAATATTTTCGACGTTGCTCTGTATTACATGAGCATGATATCCCTATACCCAAAATCTTCGAATAAAGAATCATCTAATAAAGCTAACATGTACGCCGAGACTCCGGTGAACCGTGAAGCAATCAATATACAGGAAACACACCATATGGAGAGACGCCCAATTAGGATTCCATACGTTACAATCGAAGCAAATTCAACAGCCGATTACTCATGAATACCCGACCAAAATCATAAAACAAAATTTCCATTGTCGACAGAATAAACATCATCACCAACTCAAACAATCGAAACCCAACACACTAACCCAAATCGACAATCACCTTGTTCTCGGGCTTCGCTTTAAGTTTCCCAAACCGCATTTTTGTAAAGGCAACACTCCGAAACCATAGCCCATAGCTCGATCCCTAATAAAGACCATAGTAATTCGATGAATACCAAAACCTACACATTCATCCTCTAATGTTGGGTATGGGCCAGCCCAATATGCAGTGTCGGCCCAATTCATATAAATAGATCAATCCGTGAATCAATCCGTGAAAAATGTATGTACGAGTTAGGTCCCAAAAATCAATATATCAAACCGTATGAATTGATCGTTGATTTAGGCCAATTTATTATTATTATTATCATTTTAGAAATAAATTTTAATTTATTTTTTATATTTATCAACTTGACTGATTAAATCGAATTTCTTGATAGGTTAAAAAAGTTTCCTAACTATTATATCAATCCGTACGTGTTGACGGGTTCAATCCGTAACCCATTGGATCATACTCGTGCCCATTTCTAATCCTCTCAAGTTGTATGATAAAAGTTTCATTCTCTAAAGATCCTATCAAACCCAAATATACAATTGATATGAGATATTATTAGATCATCCACAAACATGTCCGTCCGGAAACTTCATTCTCTCATCCACATCAGTTTTCTCTCTGTACACATTATTATTCTTTAATTTTAAAAATAACTTTCATCTTATTTCTACAACAATGTCCGGACATTTATAATTTTTTAAATTTATTTTTTTACACATCAAATACATAAAAATTATAATATTATTTATAAAATTATTATAATTTTTTATATTTTATAATTCTTTTAATTTAATTTTTTCAAATTCTTTTAAAAATAAAATTTGAGGAGAGAGAATGTCTCGAACGGGATACTCTCTGTCCTCTTGCGCTTTGCGTCCGCCCAGTCTGATTGGGCAGCCAACGTTGTGGAAGGTCTTAGAAACAAATATTATATAAATGAAATTACTATTATATTTCTATTAAAAATTGAAATTGATCAAGGAAATTTTAAAAAATACAATAAGATAAAAAGTATTATTAGGGCAAACTTAGAGAAGATGATTAAAAAATGTGTAAAATACCTATTATTGTACTTAGATGTGCTATTTTGATAACCAACAATGCCAAAATTAACACAAAATATTGGTTGGGTAATAAGTTTTTATTGCTAACCTTATTTCATACACAAGTTAAATAACATCCTTAATATATGTGATGTTACAAATTTTTATGTACTGATATGATTAGATAATAGTAAGTTAACATTATTTAAAATTTATGTATAATTAATTTTAAAAAACACCCCAACATCATCCATTTTGCTAAAATAATTTTAATTTGTCGCGTTACATTCATTAATTAAGTCATTTTTATGCTATTTATTGATATAATATAATTATAATTATAATTAATATATATTTGGAATTTCGTGCCCCACCCCGCGCTAAAGCATGTGCTGTGTACACTTTCTAGAGTGCGGCAAATAATTAATCAATGTTCGGTTTGGCCCCAACACTTACAGAAATTATATTTTATGCCCTATTTGGACGGGTATTATTCTTTAAATTTTATGAAGCCAATGTTGACAGCCGCCAACTACCAAAACGTGTTTCACGTTGCTTTATGTGTTCACACTAGACTATGAATTTTCCACTTACTTTGTCTATTTCTCCATATCAAAACAACATGCAATTATTAATAAATAAATTAGATGCTTTTTACTATCTCAGTTGTATAAAATATTTTCAAACTATAAAATTACAAAAATGTTATATTATTTTAACAAAATCATGTACATTCCTTCAATATCAATAAAATGTAATGTTCATACTTCAAATTATCAATATCACTTACCATTTATTATTTAACGATCTTAAAGTTTAATATGATTATTCAGCTCTTATAATGACAATATTTTGATCATAAGCTTTTGAAATAATATTATTTTACCCCTCAAATATTCGAAAGCTTGCGTAATTGACTCTCAATCGAATATGATTCTTTATAGATAAATCATATTTAGTTACAAATTACGGTAGACAACATACTATACTCTATGAATTAAGAAAAATGAGATATTGATATTTCACTGCATAATTGATATGCTTCTACATTTGCATATAATGTAACATACGTTGAAATGTGTATGAACTACTTAATGTTTTACATTCTTATGTATAATTCTTGAATTTTAATAGTCAAATTTGTATAACTTTTCGAACTAATTGTGTCTAGTTTGCATATTATGAACTTTGAGAGTGAATCAAACTATCGAAAAACTGATTACTCAAGAGATTGATAGTTACGGTGTTAGGAGTACATATTAAGTTAGAGGGATATTTATGTAATTTTCTTTAAATAAATCCTTCTTTTTCTGTATAATATAATCGAATAATACATTAACGATCTCTATAGATTGTTGTGAACCAAAAGGCTGAGTAGAAACGTACGATATAGTAAAAAATGTTGAGAATACTGAAAACTTTCATTTTAATGAAATATCGATTAAAGAAAAATGTTTATAAACTTGATGACACTATAATATCTCTAAATATTTGCATTATTTTCTTCATGCTATCCGGATATATGTCTCATTACTCCCATATAACATTTTGTAAAAAAAATTAAAATATTTTGGTATTATGTGATGATCTTACTGTTCATATTGTCTTGGAACGAATAACATGGTAGTCATAAATAGTGATCGACAAATATCAATCATAAAAAATAAGGCTACGAGTTAGACTGAAAAAATCATATATATGATGAAGAAGTTTATATGAGTCACTATTGCTAGCATGTTGACCGTGATCAACATGTTGAGAATTATGATATTTTGTTAATTCAACGGATTTATGGATATTACAAGTTAACCCGTAAGGTCAATTATATATTAACTAGTAACTGAAAATGAAAAAAATGGTTACTTTAGTTCTTAAGCTTTTATAATTTTTGCAAATTTGGTCATTATAATATGTAATTACATATTTAGTCTACAAACTTTAAAGTTTTGACAAATTTGATCATTTAAGTTTGCAACATTTACCAAATCAAATCCTAAAAGTAGCAAAATCGATTCCAGAAATTTGATTTTGTTTGAGAATCTCAATTGTCAAAACTGAAAACTTTGGGATCATATTTACTAAATTTTTGAAACACATTAAAACTTACCAAGTATAGAGAACGCTTTTGACCTAGGTTTCATGGGTACAGAGATACAAGTGCTAGGTGCAGGGTACAGGGTGCGGCGATTTTCGAATTATCCGATTTATGGTGCGTCAAATTCAAGATTATAAATAATCAATATAAATATTTTAAATTTTAAAAATATATAAACCTATAATTAGTAATGATTTTTTAAACAATATGCAAATGACTAGTATATAATTCTTAATTCATATTTGTTAGCTTCTTGTTCTTATCGTTTTCCGGTCATCTATGCATTTCTTTTCTCCACCTACAAGATTTTCTGTGCACATTTTTATCCTATTTTTTTAAATATGTGTGTGTGTGTATGAATCCGCGCACCTAACACGCACCCGATGCGTGAAATTTGAGAATTTTAAGCACTCGTACAATATAGTTTTTGACATTTTTTTACTTTTAGAATAACAATTACTAAAATTATAAGACTTTAGTTACAAAAATTGTCAAAAACATGAAATTATGGAGACCAAATTTACTTATCCCAATCTAAAATAGGAAACCAAGCCTATAAAGAAACCATATATTTTAATTAATCACGTAAATATTATTTTTATTGTTGGTGTTAAATTACATAACTTCACTAGATGACGCCCGGTAACAGTCACATATATACATCAAGAAAGGAGAATAGTCAGATACAATATAATATTTAAGACACGTGACATATTTCATAATATTAGCATTTAAATATTATCTTATTTTTCCACAATAGTAATTTCCATTTTAATGCCCCATCAGATACTACTACTTCTAGAGATTTTAAACGTACATTGAATCCTCATGTATTATGTATATTATAGAACATATTTGTTGGGATTTTTATAATATTTTATATTGTTTTGTTCAATTATTCATCTAATTTTTCAAAATATTTATGTATTTAAATGTGAGAATTGTTATTTATTTACCAAAATTGTATTATTTATAATTCATGTATTTTGAAGTTCATCATAATTTATAATAAATAGTTTAGGAATACATGGTTAGGAGTGGAAATATAATGTAATATTAAATTTATAGATTTAGGTGATCAAATAATAAATGGGAGAATATAGAGATTTGTACATGATAAATTTAAGTAGGGTGAAAAGAAACATACGGTGTACCAAACTTATGAACTTTATACTGATATATTAATTATAGTTAGAGATACGCATAATATAAAATATGAAAAAAATGAGGGATAATTTGGTTTTGAGATAAAAATTGATAATAATATGAAATGATATATACTTAATTTATATGTTTTTAGATGAAAAATATAATTTAGGAATATAGAAAGGGTGATCTTTGCCGGTGATCCTCCAACTTTCGGGTGGTGTAAAGTACATGCCCTTCAAATTACGAAATTGCAAATATGACACATCAAGTTAACAAAAATATGCAAATATGACACCTCAAGTTAATAAAAATATACACATATGACCCTCCAACTTTAATTAAATGCATGTACGACATCTCAAGTAAACAATACCGTTTAATATTAATTCTCTACGACATTGTTATTATTTTACGTCCGGATGCACATTTCTCGAACTTGAAGTATCAATTTTGTATAATTTTTCGAATAAAAGACTTATTTGCATAATTTGTGAACATTGAGAACAAATATTGCCAACGAAAAATGTTTGCAAACTTTACGGAAAATCATGTGCTAAATACCAGGGGTAAAAAACAAACAATTTTGATAACTTGAGGGGTCATTCATGCAATTTCATAAGTTTGAGGGCATAGTCTTTACACAGCTCGTAAGTTGGGGGTTATTTATGCAATTTTCTCAATATAGAAACTTGAAAATTTTTAAAAATAATTTCTCCATTTGTAAAGAGTAATTAATCAATTCAATATAGCGTCTCCAAAATTTTATGGAAGTGTAGAGTACACAAATATAACTATGATATACATTCATTCTTATAAATAAATCCAAAATTTAATTTCATATCTAATGTGAGACAATTATATTTTCAACACAAACATTAAATCCAAAAACCTGAAAAGTTTGAACTTGCGAATTGAAATTGATCGTTCTTCATGATAATGATAATATGAATTTTTTATCGAACCAACTATGATATTATATTGGAATTATAGAATCTTACTTAAATTATAAAATAATGTGCATACGAATATAACGTATAAGAGAAATATTTTAAACCGTAAATAATTTGAATAAATCATTTAGTCACTACTTTTATTTGACAAAACAATACAAAATTTCATCCAAAATATAATATTTTGCAATTATATTTTCAATTTTAGACCACCAACAAATCAGCTGTGAATTTAATATGAAGAGATGAGGGTCCTTTAAATCATTTATGGGTTCGATTTCGGACAAAGAAGTTGCTGCTGACGCGATATTTCATCATACAACTAAGCTCATTTTCTAACACATAAACCTCAAATTCTTCACAGTCATACACGCTAAGGAGTCCTTTCTTCTTCTTCCCCAGTCCCCACCATCCCTTGTTGCAATATATTATCAATATTTTTCGCTTACTAGTCTTCGTTTTCTCTTATCTTCCTCAGAATCTGATTCTCATCTCTTTTTTATTTGGGATGAATGATTATCGTATGCCTGTGTTTCCGGATTCTTCTCCGATGGATATGTGGACTGTTAACGGTCATGGGCCGTCGGATGGAGAATCTGCGATGATGGAGTCTTTGATTTCGACTGGTTCTGATCTGGGTTTCTTCTGGAATTCTGCTCATCAATTCTCTCACAATAATCCGATTCTGCCACCGCATCCGCCGTCACTTGTGGATAATAACAAAGCTAAGATGGCGGCGGTATCTTCGGAACCACGTATATTCACTCAAGAAAGCCTTCAACAGCGATTTCTCGCCTTGATTGAAGGCGCCCGTGAGGCCTGGACTTACGCTATTTTATGGCAGAGTTCTGTGGTTGAATTCGGTATGTCCCCTGTGTTGAGCTGGGGAGATGGATATTATAAAGGGGAAGAAGATAAGGGAAAACGGAGGTCGTCTTCCTCGCCGGCGGAGCAAGCTCATCGGAAAAAGGTGCTCAGAGAATTGAACTCTTTGGTCTCCGGCAATCAAGCTTCTACCGATGAGACTGTTGATGAAGAAGTTACTGATACAGAATGGTTTTTCTTGATTTCGATGACGCAATCGTTCACAAGCGGATGGGGGATTCCGGGCCAGGCGATGTACAGTTCGAACGCGGTGTGGGTTACTGGCCCAGAGCGACTAGCTGAAGCTAACTGTGATCGAGCCCATCAAGCGCTAGGATTTGGGATTCGGACGCTGGTTTGCATCCCTTTGATGAACGGCGTGGTTGAACTCGGCTCAACAAACGTGATTTTCCAGAACACGGATCTCATGAAAAAGGTGAGATTCTTGTTCAATTTTAATGGGATTGAAGGGGGTTCTGGTTCTGGAACTGTGCCGGGATCGTGGGTCATCGGCGATGGTGATTCTACAGCCATATGGCTTAATGATAATCCTTCTTCTTCCTCTTTAGAGATCAAAGATTCATTGAATAACAAAACAAACTGTTCGATGAACACGAACACTGGTTCAGGAACCACAATTCCCAGTAAACAAATGGTGTTTGGGAATGGAAATTCAAGTTACAGTGAGGTAACAGAGAACTCAAATCTGGGATTCCCCAATAAGGATCTGAATTTCCCAGATTTCAGGCTCAATCGTAGCGAAAGATCATGTAAACAGGAATCTGGAGAAGTACTGAATTTTGGCGATAGTAAAACGAAGAAGAAATCTCCGGCGTCAAGAGGTAGTAACGAAGAAGGAATGATGTCTTTCACTTCTGGTGTGATTGCTTCATCATCTGGAATACTGAAAACTGATAGTTTTAACGATGTGGGATCTGATAATTCTGATCATGAACCTTCAGTAGTGAAAGAGGTCGTTGAACCCGAAAAACGGCCTCGAAAACGGGGTAGAAAGCCAGCGAATGGAAGGGAAGAGCCATTGAATCATGTTGAAGCAGAGAGACAGAGAAGGGAGAAGCTGAACCAGAGGTTTTATGCTCTTAGAGCTGTGGTACCGAACGTATCAAAAATGGACAAAGCTTCTCTTCTCGGTGATGCTATTGCGTATATAAACGAGTTGAAATCGAAGCTAGAGAACTCCGAATCGGATAAAACGAATCTAGTAGATCAACTAGAGAGCTTAAAGGACTCATCAGCATGCAAAGAAACTAGATATTCAGCTCCTGGACCAGAGAATATGAACATCGATGTCGATGTGAATATAATGGGACGAGACGCTGTGATTCGGGTTCAATGCAGCAAGAAGAATCATCCAGCAGCGAAACTGATGCAAGGGCTAAGTGAACTAGATTTGGAAGTGCATCATGCGAGTGTGTCATTGGTGAATGAGATTATGATTCAACAAGCAACTGTGAAAATGGAAGGCAGATTATTTACACAAGATCAGCTTCGAATAGCTTTAATATCGAAAATGGCGGATACCCGATAAAACAGAGCATCTCTTTTTGCCGAAGAAGGAATGATGTCTTTGTATGATAGTGTCTTTTCACTTAGCATTATGTGCAATTTGTACAGAAACAGCTTGAATCCTTTACCAAGTAGTTTTTGTTAAATTTCTAGAGTCGGATCAATTTACGTGGAGTGTGCTCGGATGTAACATATAAGAAGAATGAGACCGCACCGAACAAGTCTTAATATAATCCACGTTCCCTCTTATAAACCAATACAACTTCTGATGTGGGAAGGATGTTATGTTTCAACACATACCCAAGTCCGACTAACTGATAAGTTGGACTTGACCATTCAAACCGGTGGATTACCAACGTAATTTTATTAAACTGGACTAACCCACAGTAAGGTCATTCAAGATTTTCCAGACCCGTTTCGATATCATATTAAATTTCTAAAGTCTGATTAATTTACCTGGGGAATGTGTTCATAGGTAACATATAAGAGACTTGAACAAATCATTTACTATAATTTACATTCCCTCTTATATACCAATCCAATTCATACTAATTTTGATGTGGGGCAATTCTTTATATTTCAACACACCCTTCACGTTTAACCACCTAACAAGTTAAATTTGACAATTCAAATCAGTGGATTACTAACCCCAGGTCACTTAGGATTTCTCCAAACTCGCTCTGTTACCATATTAAATTTCTAAAGTCGGATCAATTATGTGGGGAATGTGCTGTGATATAACGAACGTATAAGAGGGAGGAGACCACACCGTAAAATACTTGAACAAGTCATTTATCGTGGTTCGCATTCTTTCTTTTAAACCAATCCACACCATATTCAATTCCTAAAGTTGTACAATTTCATTATTTCAATAGTTTTATGGGATTTGATTCTTAGTGTTGAAGAATCACTTAAAGTGCCCGAATTTTTCCAACTTCATGCAAAATCGGTACAGAACGAAACATTACAAGCGAGCTTCGGCAAGGAATGGATAAATGAAAACGACTTATCTTAACTATATGTTCTCTAGTTTAGCCGTGACTGTTGGCGGTATCGATTTCGCCCTCTTTTCAAATGGAACCAGATTAAACTCCGGATCGTAATACAGCTGAAAATAAGCAAACAAGATCAAATTATCCTCATCTTGCAAATCAAAACAAATGAGAAAACTAAAATAAGAACATACTCAATTCGAAGTTTTCTTGCTTCTCGCCTCGGCTTTCCAATCTCGCCTGCACGGTAACAAGCCTCGTGTTAAACTAGAATGACTTGTTAGTTGATCTTCTTCAGCACAAAAATCCAATTTAGTTGCTGAACTTCCATAAGGAGAAGAAGTTCCATTGCTGCTAGGCAAACAACCCGCAGCTTTCCTCGCATCCTTCTTCCAGTCTCGGGAGCAATAAACCCGAGTCGAGCTATAAGAGTTCGTTAAATTTAAGGAACTATCTAGATCAGGCAGCAACTCAGAAGCCTTTTTAAGATCAGCTTCATGGCGTTTACGAGCCCGGTATCTACGTTGTCTTTCCCGGTTCTTAATTCGACGAGATAAAAGATCATCAGAGGCTTCATTTGCATCATAATGCAATACAAGAGAACCAGCCATTTTATCATCATTGCCACAGAGTCCATTATTCATATTGGCAAATAAATACTGGATAACAATAATTTGTTTCAGTTTATCTACAAAGATCATTAAAACAAAAAGAACTCGCAGAAGAACACTAAAACAACCATTATAATGCAAAAATTTCAGAGAAGAATGCATAAAATCCACTTTACAAGCCTTTTGATTGAAGAATAAATATGCTAACTTAACGAATTGTTACTTCAACGATATGCTTCTCAAAAATAAGTTCTCAAAAATTCAAAATAACCATTAAATCTCCACTTCAAGCACAAAGCTCCCATTTTAAAATTTCCTCGCACAAATAACAAAAAATCGTAAATGTTCTATATTCTTACGTCGAAAAGATTAAAAAACAAACGCACAATATCAATCTACGTGTTGATATTCTCTAGAATTTTCCAAGCGACCCCCAATTTTAATCACGCCCTAAAACAAAAATAGTATAAAACGAAACCGTGCGGAAAGTATACCAACGTGAATTCTTAACGCTTCAAGACATAATCATCGAGGCTTCGCGCCACCTCTGAAATATCAAATCCGACAAACCCATCAAAACCCGATAACCAAGGAACATAATCGAGATCCAGAGATGATCAACGAACACTAATTTTTCGTGGTGACTATGAGGTTAAGCTAACTTTGGAGAAAGAATCACGGTTTCCCAGATAAATAACGCTTTATTATTTTCCTCCAAATCCACCAATCAAAAATCAGTGATTCTGTTTCTTATTCCAAGGCAATTATATAATTAAATATTAATTTTGGTGGCTAAAATATGATTTAACACTAACAAAATATGCTTAATTCACTTAAAATTTGGAAAATATTAGCTGTAGTAGATTTATAGACAATAAAATTAATGTAATAATATAATTTTCCTATTATCCAAATTATGTCAACATAATAATGTTGAACAAGGGAAAACAAAAAGCGAATTAGGTCGATATTGATATTCGACTATGTATATTACATAACATATAAGGCAAAATAGAAATGGTGCATTGTGTAATATGATTCACAAAGCTAATGGCTTGATTTCATTGATCCTGGATGAGAAGCTTTAGCAACCAATTCAATAAGTTCAAATGAAATTAAATATAATTGTAAAATACACCCCGAGGAATACTAAATTATAATTCTAACCTCAACAATCCGGTCACAAATAGAGATGTTATGTGATCCGAATAGTTCATATTTGAAATGTGTACGATACGTATATGATCGTCTTCGTTCGTTAGAATATAAAATATAATTTATATTAATTTAACTTTGTTCAAATATTTTTTTATGTTTGTATATAATTTGAATGAATATTAATATTTTCGTGAATAAAATATATTTTTATATATTATTAAATGTTAGAATCTAATACAACTCTAATATATCAAATTTCACATTATCTCTACAATATTTTCTTATTTTTAATTGAAATATAGTTATTACAATATCTTTCTCTTATTTTATTCCATATAAGAAATTTTATTTTTTTTATTTTTTTGTTTTTAATCTAAAAAATGAATTTTAGTATATTGAATGTCAAAATTAAATTCAAAAACATTTGAATATATTGTTCGAACATGTTATTAGAACGAACATAAATATTTATATAAATATTTGAATAATGTTCGAATATGAATTCTCATTCGAATAAAATATGAATAAACATGAACAATGTTCGAGCATTAACTATCATTCGGATAAAAAATAAAAACATACATATTTCCCAATAGATGTTTATTTTTTGAAAGTAAATATTAAACAAACGTATACATCATAAATATGCTGATGCATATGCTTGGAATTCAAGCAGAAAATGACACCAAAACCCTACTAGTCCAGTCCCCACTTTCTTTTCTCCTTTCAAATTTTCCAACCGTGTTTCGTGCTCTCTGTAAACTGATCATACAACCCAAACTAAGCAATAAAGATACAGAAAAAAACTGTAAATAAAACGTACAAACTAGAAATCGCAGTAGGGTTTTTATGCAGGAGGAAGATGCACTTTTTGTCCTAACCGGAGCTCAAGATCAACTTCTCCAAACACCGCCTGCTCTGACTGAGTCACCGGGGCAGGATCGGTGAAAGTTTTGTGTCTATACGGCGGAATAATAAAGAAAGAAGGAAGATTGATATGTGAATCAGGGACAAGGATTGAAGGTGGAAAATGAACAAGAGAAGGAAAACCCATATGAGGATTTACAACAAGCATTGAATTAGGGTTTGTAATATGACGGAATTCTGAAGCTTTCTCATGTAGTCTAGCGCGATCACGACGGTGGACGTTCATATGACCACCAAGAGCTTGAGCAGAACGAAACTCTCTACTGCAGAAAGCGCAAGTATATGAACGCGGAGGCCAAGTGCAACCCAACATATTTGCAGCACGATCTTGCCATGAATCTTCGTTGTCATCAATGGTTCTTTTGTGCTTTCTGATCATTGTGGATCGATTCCGGTGATCTGGTTTGAAGGCATTTATAGATGAAAATTTCATGAGGTGGGGTTATATATGAGTACAAGAAGAAGAAGACAAATCTGAGCTCTGAATCTGACGAGATGAAGAGAAAAGTGTTGGGTATTGAGTGGAAGAAAATTATTAAATTTCTATAGCATTGTCAATTTAGGTGCCGAGTGAGCAGGATATACCATATAAGTGGAGTAAATTCTTCTTAAATTTGATTCGATCCGTGAATCGGAAATTTTAATGGATCACTGAATCGTTGTCAAACCGTTATCAAATCGGTATTGAAAATATTATTAAATTTATTTATTTTTATTAAAAAATTTATTTTTAATATTTTTAAAAATAAAATTATAAAAAAATATTCTAGCCCATCAACCCGCCCGCACAATAGGCCGGGTGACGGGTCAATCGCCCAGCCCAGACGAACTGGGTTGGGTTTGAAAACATTGGTGGAGGAAACTACATCATAAAATACTTGAACAAATCATTTACTATGATCCACAATCACTCTTATAAACCAATCCGATTTGCATCTCACTTTCGATGTGGAGCAAATGTGATGTTCAACAAAAATTACAAAGCTTGAGGGTGTGTTAACTATATTCTATTGATATTATTTAAGTTTTCACTTGTACTCTAAGATTCAATAACCTTGAGGTTGTATTAACTACATTCTTTATATATAATTTAAGTTTTCACTTATAATCTATAAAGACAACAACAAAATGATAGGCGTGTTCAGATAAGTTTTCACGTGATTAGATAAGTTTTGATGTTAATTATCTAACATAAAAACCAGTGATAGGCGTGTTTGATACACAATATAAATAAAAGACGATGATACTACCGTTAAAAAACTACAATCAAATAAAAATTAAAAACGATTACTTTTATTGATAATATCTTCAACAAAAATAGAGATGAAAAAATAATCATATATTTAATTTATAATGTTTTTATTTGTTATACAAAAAGCATTGGTACAATAAACATTAATTTATAATGTTTTTAATATGTACACGTTTTCAGAATTCATTTTGAATGCGAGAATGTATTATCATAGTTTTTACAGAACACTATCACATTTTCATTCGTGTATTACACACAATGCATTTTTACATTCTCATTTTTTGTACTTTTATTGAAAATGTGGTCTCAACCACATTCTAAACATCAAAACACATTTTAAAATTGTAAATTACAAATGTGTCCCCCATAACCCTAATCTTTTCCATGTTTTATATTGGACAAAATGTTCATCATATTAATGCACCCGGTACGCATCATACGCACCCCTCACCCGATGCACACTGGATTCATTGGGTTACGCGAATCCGAGCGAATCGTGCAACCTAGTTATGGACACTAAATTGAACCAATCCAAATTTCAAAAATTAAATACCGAATAAATGAAAAATGTAGTTAATGAATACCAAACTAAATTTTTTTTACGGTAATAAAGGGTATTTAAAGGGGTAATATTGTAATGTATTAGCAATATTTCAAATTTAATTAAATCGAATATAATCTTATTTATAACTAAAAGGGTAATAAAATCATTTTTTACTCAAAATGAATTATCCATATAACTTTATACAGAACATCATTTTCATTTTGCAATTTAATTTATCAATTACATAACATTATATGCGTTGTAGATCTGTAATCACATTATGAAAATACATTCTCAAATTGCATTCTAATTTTTAAAATGCATGTATAACATAACTTAAGATTGGGGAGAGAAACAAATACACTCTAAGATCATCATAACTAGTCAAATTTTTTTTGATCCCACACCGCCTCATTTGTCCGACGACCAATATTCACTTTTCTTATGGTTGAACTATACAGACACTTTTTCGCATTGGATCCCAAATTTCTACAAAAATCCAAGAAGAAATGAAAGAGTGAGAGGATTTAACTAAATTGGTCTATTGAACGATTTGTGTGTGAAGAAGACTTAGAAAAAGACTGTTGATGAGACATTGACATTGTAGCATAGCGTTTTGGCGTTTCTAAATTAAACCCACAAACACAATTGCTACTATTTAGGACATTGGGTTTAGTTTTTCTGAAAATGTTTGGTGAAATCAAATACATATTATATCACTATTATTATGAACTATAACATTTATATTTTCACAATGGATATGATACAATATTTCAATACTCTGCCTCAAGTTGAACTAAGCATTGGTTCGGTTTACACTTGTTTCAATATACATGGTAGTGCTCGAGTCATATGTCGATCTATTTGTGGTGTCAATCTCAATGCGTTTTCTACCATTTTTTGTCTAAACCGGTACAAACCAACCTGAAACTCACACTGAAAATCCGATATCATATGGAAATTCATGATTCAAATGGTCGAGAGAGTGTCTGTATAGCTCTCCCATAAGAGATGTGAATCAGAATGAAAAGTATAGATCAAATCAATTACTTATTATATCACCTTATAAAGTATAACATTTCTATTTCTACAATCGATTCAATGTAGAACAATATTTCAACAATTTTAACCCTCTTCTCTAAGATTTACTTATAACGATCTTATGTCATGGATGACAATGGGGAAACGTTTCTCAGATGGAAGGGTGTATGATATATGAGATGATAGCATAACACAATTGGCTCGAGAAAGGATGTTGATGTTGCCTAAAATGTTAGTGTCACTAAAGGGGACCTTGTTTGAATGATGCTAAGGGAACTCAACATTGCTTTCACCATGTCTTTAAAATCCGAGAACAAATGCAACACAACCGAATCCAACTTCATTATTCAGTGTACACAACTTTCATGTAGTTAAATTACATTAATTAGACTAGCACATTTCGAGTAGCCGGAATTGGGCCTCAAAATTACTCGTAGAAGCAATGCGAGTTTGTTTCTTGTTCCAAAGCTTCACAAAGGTGTGAATCTTTGCAGCAGTTGAATATGTCAACATCATGCATAATGTGAAAGATATAACCAAACAACAAGAATGTTAAAATTTATGTAACTAAAATCTTTCATTTATAAAGGTGTGATATTGAAGTAATTAACTTAGTCTAATTTTTTATAATGTGTTTCAGTTATCTAATTAATTGGTTTATACATTCTTTCTTAACCTAGTGAATCATGAATTTTAACATGTATTGGAGCTCGGGAGTATTCATCAAGTATGAAGAGCACACACTCTCGATCCAATGCATCATAAATTTTAATAAGATATCGGAGATCGAGGGTATCAAGCAAGTTTGAAGAGCACGCTCTCTCAGTCCAATGGTTGGCAAGTCAATAGTGAATTTTAACAAGATACCGGAGGTCGAGGATATCAAGCAAGTTTGAAGACAATCTCTCGGTCTAATGGTCGGGCGATTTGATCATGAATTATAACATAAATTGGAGCTCGATGGTATGAAGCAAGTCTGAAAAGCGAACTCTCCTGATTTTTAACAAAGAATCTTTAACTTGGTTGCACAAAATTAAGCAAAAATCGGGAATAACTAGGCTTGGATCCTCACATTCCCAATCTTGAATGCATATCTTTCGAAAACAACCTTTCCGCAAGCAAGCAAATGTAGAAAATGCTTAATGTTCGTCGCGAAATTATATTGTTGAAATAGGCAGAAAATTGTCCTACATCGGAAGTAAGATGTAATTTAGATTGATTTATAAGAAGAATTGAGTACCATAATAAAAAATTGTTCAAGTCATTTACAGTGTAATCTTTTCATTTTTATACGTTATATCATAGCATACTCCCTACACGAAATTAGTGTGATTCTAGAAATCTAATATGTTAAACCGAAATAAATAGTGATGCTGATGATTAAGAGGGGAGGATGGGACATTAGGAATGATGATTTTCAACTGAATATGGACCTACTGCCTAGACATCAACCCCATCTATAATCAAACAAGGGAACAATATTTATGATTTTGATAATGAAAGCCACTAATTATTATTACCCAATTTTTAAACTCAACTCAATAACCTCATGTTCGTTCGTAAACTCTCATGATTTTACGTTTTTCTTCTCATATGCATTATAGTCATATCAAATGGTACACGTTTGTCGACCGCTACCCATATATACAATATTAATAATGTAACTAAAATATTAATTACAATCAATATTTATCGGTATGATCAGTGGTATTATAGTCGTATGTGTAACCAATGTGAGGTTTATCCAATTTTAAAGTTAGACGTAATCATATGAAAGCAATCATAAAATAATTGGTTATTTAACAAAACTAGCACCATAATAACTAGGGGTGTCAATTGTGTAGTTAACCCGAAACTCAAACACGACTCACCTATGATAGTATGTGCTTGGGTAAAATGATTTTGGGTTGTGAGTAGTTTTGAATTAGATAAATTGAAACTCCATTTTTTTGGTTGGGTTTGGTTTCAATGAATTCGATTTTGGGTTGACATGAATAACCCGAATATTATATATATAATAGAGTGGTGTTTGTAATTGGCCTCTAAACTTTATAATAGTGTAAAGGCGGTGCCTCTAAAGTTTGTAAATTGCATACGAAACCCCCGAAGTTGATATAATGTGCGCGGTTGGCCCCTAAACTTTTAAATGTTGTAAATACCGTACCCTCAAAGTTTAAGAATTGCGTGGTTGACCCCCGAGCTTTCAAAACCGTTTATATTTGACCCTTATACTCGTTGATATTTTAAACGTCCCCAAAGTTTATATTTGTCTTATTAACCTTGAAAATATGTTATGACTATGTCTCCAAACTTTGAAAATTTTAAAAATAACACATAAATTATCAAAAACATTAATACTAAAAAAGACTAAAACCGCTACTATTCACCCAGTGATCATTTTTGGACGGTTTTGAAACTTCAAGGGCTTCTCACGCAATTTACAAACTTTGGGGGCACCGCCTTTACACTATTTTAAACATTATGGGTCAATTACACAATTTTCTCATATAACAATAATATATATTCAATTGTGAACATGGTGTTTTACTCATTTGCCAATATTATTATTAATATGTATACTAATTTGTTTTCCAATATATATTATTAAATTGTGTGTTTTTGAACATCTTTATTTTTGTTCTATCTACACGTACGTATGTCTATTTGTTTGAATATACATTATTGGTTCTTTATTTTTGTTATTATAGTTATTATGTTGTTTATACACTATAGTAGTAAAATAATGTTTTATAAAACTGAAATATTGTGTATTATTTAGTCAATATAAATATTCCTAACTTTTTTATGATGATATCATTGTTTGAGATATTGTTCAATACTTTAATCATATATATTTCTTCAGAATCATTCTATATTAATGCAAAAATATGATTACTCATTATTTGTCATGTTTTAAGTTAATTTAGAATAGCATTCTTATTGGTATTATGAAATATGCATTTTTGCTTTAAAAATTTTAATATAATAATTTTATTTTATAAATTAAATTGTAATATATTAAATTAGATTTATGCCATTATACTTATTATTTAAAAAATTAGAATGTGGTTTTGTTTGTGCTTCGGTTAAGTAAAAAAATAAAATTTGGTTTGAGTTTGATTTGAGCTAATTTTTTTGGGGAGGAATTTGATTTTATCTTAACCCGGCACAATCCACATGATTGACACCCCTAATAATAACCATTCGGTAAGAGTTTTATAGATCATTAAAGGGATCGTTATTTGGAGTGTTGAAAAAGATCTAGATTATATTCATGAATTTATACCCTAAGAGATATTTTAGAGTTTTATGATCAGTTAATGGGTCATTATTTGTTGTGTGAAAGGATAGCTTAGTTGATTTTTTTTAAAAAAAAAAATACTGTGAAAATTATATAGTTTTATAGATTATTTAATGGGTGACGTTTGCCGGTGACCCTCCAACTTTCGGGTGGTGTAAAAGGCATGCCCTCCAAGTTACGAAATTGCAAATATGACATCTCAAGTTAACAAAAATATGCAAATATGACACCCCAAGTTAATAAAAATATGCACATATAACCATCCAACTTTAATTAAATGCATGTACGACACCTCAAGTAAACAATACCATTTAATATTGATCCTCTACGACATTGTTATTGTTGTTTTACGTCCAGATGCACATTTCTCGAACTTGAAGTATCAATTTTGTATAATTTTTAGTATAATAGACTTATTTGCATAATTTGTGAACATTGAGAACAAATATTGGCAACGAAAAATATTTGCAAATTTAACGGAAAACCATGTGCTAAATATCATGGGTAAAAAACAAACGATTTTGATAACTTGAGTCATTCCTACAATTTCATAAGTTTGAGGGTATAGTCTTTACACAGCTTGTAAGTTGTGGGCTACTTATGCAATTTTCTCATTATTTAATGGTGGATATTTGAATTGTTTATGATTAAGTAGATGATATTCAAAAAATAACTATATCATATAGTTTTATAGATAATGTAAAGGTCGTTATTGGGATGTGGAAGAAGAGCCGCCCCCGTATGAGTGACATAATTGAGAAAGCAATTTATGAAATTTGTGTCTCTAAGCCGACGTCCATTTAATACATCACATTTTTTAAATTAGAATAATAAAAACAATGAGAAAATGATGTTATAATCCCAAAATATGATTCTTTTGATAAATTTGATATAATTTTTAGGTAGTTTTAATTCTCAAACTTTGATTTTTTTTCTAAGTGATCCTCAAAATTTACATAATTCGACAAATATGATTCATAAAATGTGAAACATGTCTGAAACTTTATTTTCTTAGAGATTTAAATTGACAAAATTGAAAGTTTTTTGTGATCAATTCGCTATGCATATAAAAGTTTTGAAATTAAATTTGTCAAATATAATCCTAAACCATTTAGCAAATCCTAAGATTAAGTTGAGAATTCTTAGAGAATTGATACAAGATCTTTTCCCGATTAGATAGAAATCGAAAAGTTAAACATGTTCATACCGAGGAAGTCCCATGATTGGTGACCCCACTAAAAAGTTGACGAATAAGTAATAATATGAGGGTTGGATTGTGAATTCTATGCATCATCCTTGATCCAAAAAGAGAAAATATCGTTCGAATTGAAAGTGGATCGTAACCCCAAGAATGTAGTCATGATATTTGGATCATCCGTCAACTATAATGCTTTCAGGACAAAACGAGAAATGTTGAAATTTACATGCTTAATTTTGATTAACAAGAATATCAAAATCATGAAATACCCACTTCAACTTCAACTTCAAATAAAAATAAAAATAAAAATAAAAATAAAAATAAAAGCAGGAAATTTTGAAGTAAGAAAATACGACTCAATCCATAGTTCTATTTAGACCGATCATATTGTTTTAAACTCAATCCATGTCAATATAGATCTATGCTTTTAAACCGATCATATTTATTGAACTGAAAAATGTCTGATTCACTAAGAATCGTTTCAAACCATAGTTCGAACCATAAAAACTTTAAAAAGATTTAATTATATCATAATTTTCATAAGATTAATAAATTATTATGTTACTCTATCAAGTAAGTATAAGATAGAATTTAATCAATATATGAAAGATGAAACAAATTCATAAGAATTTTGTAAGAAATAATTGAAATTATTTTATATATTACAAATATCAGTAAATAATTAAGATATAAGTAAAGAAAAGATATTGAAGAAAACATAATAAAATAATATCAGTTCAAAAATATATAAATACAAAACTAAAGCATATCAATTTGAATCGAATCGTGAAATACACGGTTCACGGTCGAACCAGTTCAATCAGAATGTTCAATCATGGTTTAAAAACATAGATATAGATGATAAAGTATCCATAAATGTGATTAAAACACTGTAACATTACGTATTATTTATGTTATTTGTCTTGTTGCAGAGAGACAAGTGTACTGGTCGATAAACTTTAGAAATTATCGCTTAAGACATCCTCAAAAGTTAAATAATTACCAATTAAAGTATTATTAATTAATACTATTATAAAAATGCTAAAGAATAAATAATAAAGAAATATCTTTTTTGTATAGTTTTAAAATATATTCTTCAAATTATAATATATTCTTTACAAATAATTATATAATATGAATATACAATTATGTTCTGTTTAGTATTTTTAATTAATAAAATGAGTGGTGTTTGTAATTGACTCATAAACTTTATAATAATGTAAAGGCGGTACCCCTAAAGTTTGTAAATTGCATACGAAACCCCGAAGTTGATATATTGTAACAATTTTTTGTATTATTTTTACAATCTTCAAAATTTGGAACATAACATTTACATTATTTAAACTTTAAAGTTTAGATGTTTAAAATAAATATTACTCATTATTTGAACACAAAATAAATATCATATTTATATAACAATTTATGCCAATAAATCCAATAAGATATGAAGGTTATAAAATGGAAAATAACATATATATTATCTATCAATAAATGATTCTTATGGTAAGTAATATTGTTACGATATTCAACCGTCAAGACTCAAATTTGATCCCCATAATTTTATAATTTTGGTCACTAAAGTTTTACGATTATGGCAATTATAATCTCCAAAGTATGAAGATGCCAAAATCGATACTTACACTTTGTATGTTTTGGCAAAACTAATTTACAAAATTTAATATTTATACATAATCGATCCCCAAAATTTCAATTTTGACAATTGAGACTTTTGGTCAAAAACAATTTTGGGTACCGATTCTATCATTTTGATGATCTGATTTGCGAAATATGACAAATTTAGATATCAAAATTATCAAAACTTTAAAGTTTGAGAACCAAATATGTCATTACAAATTATAAAACTCAAAATTACCAAAACTATGAAAGTTTAGAAACTAGAGAAGCTATTTTCTCATATAAAACACTAAAGTCATGATGTTACAAAAAATTGTCTTAAAACCAATGTTTTCATATTGGTCCGGAATTTCGTACCGATATGATCGGTATTAAAAAAAATTCCAAATCGACCCAGAAAACCTGGATTTCGACCCGGATACCCGGTATTTTGTGTACCGGCCGGTATAAAACATGGCTTAAAACCAAATAAATAATTGAGATATACTATACTATAAGATGGGTGCTATATTGTGAAAAAGATTTATGTACATTTATAACCCTTTTTATAGTGTTGGATCTTGATTTGACAAAACAATATCAATTTGATATATAATTATTTCCCAATATAACAAGTTGGTAATCATCTTATTATTTGGCTGCCTAACTATCCCATCACTAAAACTCATACTTTCTTCACCTCACATATTTTCTAGATTCATGTTCATGTCAACTTACTATATCATATGTGTATCATGAATTTCTTTCAATTTCCTCATATCATATGTTTTTTTAGCAACACAAACAAATTTATATTTCTTATAGATATTTAACGGGATATCCGGATCATGTACTCGTAAGTTCAGTTAAATCGATCCAACTCAAGATGGACAAATGAGAGAAAGCTGCAAGTAATGAAGCGATCCCCCGGTGAAAGACTAGATCAACCTTCCATAACAAGGTTCCAATCGGGTCATATCAAGGATGTCAGAGTAGACATGACGAGAGTCAACAGATTGTGCAAATCTTAAGGGGGATGAACGACTGTTATAACATTAGACACAAATTATGGCATAATATTACCCACATTATGGCTCTCATAGGCAGTTGGATGCGATATTTTGGGAGCACTTAAAGGACGATTCAACCCTTAGAGAAGTCTAAATATGCGAGAAGACAAGAAAGAAAATAGGGTTTAGTTTTTGGTTGTTGGATATACCTTTTCCTAGATCTTAGATTCATGTTATATTTTAGCAATCTAGCTTCGTTTAGATTGCTAAATTATCCCCTTTGCAACTTATTCCTTCTATTGCATCTCTCGCGAGTCTTTTTTATGTTGTTACCGTGGTTTTTCCCCTTAATTCTAAGGTATTTCACATCAAGCATCGTGTGTCTCCATTTTACATTCGTGCAAATTGTCTCCATAAACAAGTGTTAATACCTCTTAAAAATAAATCATAACATATATAATAAAAAAATCAAAATTATAGAGTTCATGTATTAATGACAAGTAAACTAGAAAATTCATCTGAATTGGCCAAAATCACCTTCTTACTTTTGATATGGAACCAATATAATTACAAACTTTGAAATAATGTTCTCAAATGAGAAAATGACGTTTTTGATCCTCATAGTTTGATCATTTTGGTAAATTTAGTCCTCCAAGTTTATTTTGGTATTTTCAGTCCTCGAATTTTGAACATATGGCAAAATTGGTCCTCCTATTTTGGAACATTTGACAAAATCGGTCCTCAAATTTCATATTTAATTCTCCAAATGAAATCGAACAAAACCGATCCATGTAGTTTGATCGTAGTGGCAAAATTAGTCTCCGTATTATATAAAAATGAAAAATTACAAACTTCGGGGACCAAATTTGCCATAAATATAAAATTTGGAGGACCTAATTTGCTGAATGTGGCAAAGTATGAGAACTAATTTTGCCACAAATAAAGTTAAGAGACTTAATCTGCCACAATTATCAAAATAAGAGGAACAAATTTGTGCGTGGCCCGTTCTCAAATATAAATATTTCATCAACTCTTATATAATTGGTCAGCTCAACAAAGCAAACCAAGTTGCTCATATTAAATATAGTTACTGTAATTAAAAGCAATTAAATCCCGACAACTCAGCTTAATGATAAGTTTAATTAATTAATACAGTGAAAACATGTACTAATTTAAGATTACCAGATACTAGATACATTATACAAATCAATGTACTAAGCACACAGACTCTAGAGATAATATTTTCAAGAAGCTTTTTGGAGTTGAAAATGTCGGCATGTGTTTGATTTCATCATAGAAATGACGAAGATGTTTTAACATATGTTTTGGTTAGATCATGATTAGGATTGTTATGACAAACAGTTCGTATTCGATATGTATTATGCTCATATATGATCGTGTTAGTTCGTTCGAATGTAAATATAGACTTTGTTCGAACATGCTCGTTTAAATTTGAACAAATATAAACATTTTCGACAAATATATTATAATTTAAAAACTCTAAAACATTTTTCTATTTTTATTGAATTATAGGTATTCTAATGTTTTATTATTATTTTCTTCTAAATATGAAATTAAAATCTTTTAATTTCTAGTCTAAACAATTAATTTTAGTATATTAAATTCGAAAAAAAAAATGAAAGATTGTTAGAACATATTCTAATAAAATATTTGAACAAACATGAGTATTTATATAAATATTTGAACAATGTTCAAATATGAATTCTTGTTCAAAATAAATTCAACGAAAATATGAAAATTATTAGAATAAAAATAAAAAAAATAAAAAAAATTATTCAGATAGAATAATAACCCTAATCACGATCCAATATTAATCACGTTTCTTTTAGAAATAGAGGATTACTTGAGGGATGTTTGGCATCAACATCAAGAATTGCCTAACCTATTGTTTGGTGTGCGTAAACTGTTCCATATATTGTCTCTTGTAGCATGGGAACAAGAAAAGGAACTGGTTTTTTTCTTCATTACTTTAAACTTGCAGCTTATGAATTATTTAATGATGCAGCCGGTTGGTCTCTCCTGTCGTGATGAAGAAATGGTTTAATATGAAGCCTAAAGCTTATGATTTCAGTGAAGATGAACTCGATACCGACATTGACGACGACGGTAAATATCATATTTTTCACTACTTTGTTTCATAAACAGTTTCGTTACTTGTTTTGTGCAGAGAAATATGGAAGAAAAGAGTTTCAAATAAAGCATAGGAGAGGAAAGTCACAAACTTTTGGACTATAATTCATAAACACAGTTGATGTGAGGTTTGTCTAAGCGATCATATTGCTCTATACAAAAATTTGATTCTTATATTTCTTATAATTAAAAAAATCAATCTTCCCAATTTAATGTTTATATCCAAATTGATAAAAAATGTTTTCAATTTTAAAAATTAAATTAGCCCATGAAAAAATATTATATGACTTGTTTTTAACTTCAACATATTTTCATACCGCCGATATACCGAAGGTAAATCAAATACCGAATAGTACCGATATTTTTTTTGATAACCATCCAATGTCAGGTTATATGGTTGAAATCTAGGTTATTCGAATACCAATATCAATCGTACCACATATACCAATCCCAAACATGTATTTAAAAATTGTTTCAATGGTCAATTTTACTTGATTTTGTAAATTTTGGGGATGATACTAAAAATAACATATAAAAGTTGAGATCAATTTTGCCAATATTATGGGATTATGTGGGGAGATTTTCACCTATAAGTGTCCTATAAGTTGTAAATTTCTAAACTAAGCAACTTTTTAAATCTATTACATTAATAAGAATTTTTTATTATTTTATTAATATAGTTATTTTTAAATCTACTAATAACAAATAAAAAAACATATGGAGTTAATTGTAAATTTTTTAAATACTATAAAAGTAAACATAATTTTATCTACTCAAACAATGCTATGTATGAGTCCAATTTGAGTTGTTTGTGTGGGTGTACATTCAAAAATTATCCAATTATGTTTTCATCATAAATATATAAAAATATAATTTTTCATGCATTTAGTGGTATGTTAACCCAAATCTTAATTCGAAGATGTAATATACCCGATGTGTCTGAGTATGAGCTTCATTTATAGAAGCAAAACTAAATAAATAAATTTTATTTTCTATGTATTTATTATGAAGATATAATTGTTTTGATTACTCGAACTCTTGCACGACTCGAAATCGATTAACCTGACTCAAACTCACGTAATCATGTTGATTCAATCATATACATGCCTCTATATTTATGTAGATACAAAATATTTTTATTTTGTAATAATTTAAAAATTTGCATTTAAATCTTTAAACTTTTTATAATTTATTAATAGATTAAAAAAATAAATAATTATAAAAAATGTTAATAAAATAATGAAAGATGTTTAATTTGATAATTTTAAACTTAAAAGGTACCTATTTCTCAAATTCTCCTTGATTATGTGTCCCATTTTCTCTAGAAAAATTGTAGCCCTTGATTTTTGAACCTTAATTTTCAGGGTAACTATTGGTACATGGAATGTTGGGGGAAGAATTCCAGACAATGATGTTGAAATTGGGGACTGGCTCTGCATTGAAAAACCAGCAGATATGTATATAATTGGGTAAATCTACTGATTCATCATACCCTTGTTGCAATCCAATGAGTGATAAAATTATAGATTGCTACACAGATTTCAAGAGGTTGTACCTTTGAACGCTGAGAATGTACTCGGGGCAGAAAACAGGCACCCTGTTCATAAATGGGAAGCCATAATCCGCACAGCTTTGAACAGGTCACAGGAACAAGATACTCTGCACAAGTGTTTCAGTGCACCTCCATCAACAGCTTCATCTTCTTCATCTCGTTGTACTGATCTGGAATTCCAATGGCCTGAAGATGAAGAGATAACTGAAGTTGGGAGGCCAGGGTATGTACGGATTGTAGGTAAGCAGATGGTGGGGATTTATATATCTGTATGGGTGAGAAGAGAGATAAGGCGCCAGACAAACAACTTGAAAGTTTCTTCTGTTGGAGTTGGATTCATGGGATATATGGGCAATAAGGTGATCACATTAAACCCAAAGATATAAATCAAACCATGAGAAGGAAGTAATATATGTTAAATTTTTGGAGTCGGGTCATTTTACCTAAGTGAGCTCGGATATAACGTATAAGAGAAAGGAGACCACATCGTAAAAGACTTGAACAAATCATTTACTATAATCCACATTCTCTCTTCTTATAAACCAATCCAATCCACATCTAAATTTTGACGAGAGACAATTTTATCATACTCAACACACCACTCAAGTCTAACCACCTGATCCATTGTACTTGACAAATTAAATCGGTGAATTACCAGATGATCAATTTCATCAAGGCAAACTAACCCTCGGCAATGTCACTCATGATTTTCTTCCGAGTTGTCAAGTTCAACTTGTAGGTGTTTGGACTTGAGGGGTGTGTTCAATATGAAGAAATTGTCAACGTCAAAATTTAGATATGGATTGGATTAGTGTATAGGAGAGAATGTGGATCATAGTAAATGATTTGTAAATTTTTTGTGATGTGATCTCCTCCCTCCTATACACGTTACATCCGAGCACACTTCCCATATTAAATTGACACGAATCTAGAAATTTAACTATATGAGGTTTTGTATCATTGAGAATACCTTTAATTGCATACAGGGCTCTGTTTCTGTGAGTATGTGTTTCTTCCAAAGCCGTTTGTGTTTCGTGTGTTCCCATCTCACTTCAGGGGAGAAGGATGGAGATCAACAAAGGCGCAACTTTGATGTCACTGAGATCATAAGGAAGACACAATTTTCAGAGAGCAATGAGCAAAACAATATTGCAAATCACGAGTAAGCAGTAAATTCATTTAATCATCGTATCAAAATGCCTTTAAAATATTTTTGTACACAATAAGCAAAATGTTCTGGTTTGGAGACTTGAATTATCGCATCAGCATGAAAGATGATGATATCAGAAAGCTTGTTGATGACAAACAATGGGATGTGCTTCTTAAAAATGACCAGGTAACAAAAAAATAATGCATAGTTCAATGCTGTAAATTTAAAGCTCATGATAAATATGTTGCAGCTCAACAATGAACTAAGATCAGGGCGTGTATTTCACGGTTGGAAAGAAGGGAAAATAAACTTTGCACCAACGTACAAGTACAAAATTGACTCAGATCAATATGCTGGGGAAAACAATAGAACAAGCAACAAAAGGCGATCACCTGCATGGTAAACAAGAGTATCCCTTTCTTCTGAAGTGTAAAATAAATGTTAGCATGCTGAAATAAAAAAGCAAGACAGGTGCGATAGAATTCTGTGGTATGGGGAAGGAATAAAGCAGAAGACTTACAAACGAGTAGAGATACAACTATCGGATCATCGACCAGTTAGTTCAATGTTCTTGCTGCAAGTTCAGATCTTTAGAAAAAACATGCTTGAAAAGGCTATTGGTGTTTCAAAGGGATTTGCCATTCAACCTGAACTACTGGAATAAAACCAAATTAATGAACAAAAGATTTTGAATTAATGTACACTGTGAGCCTGCGTTTTTTACAGTTTACAAGTCCACAACTGGAATAGCTTCTTTGAGTGTATGCATTATATTCAATGTAGATGTTTCTTGAGTATCAATGGCTGGAATCAATTTTCAGTTTTTAATATAAATTGAAAGGACAAAGAAAAAATGAATTGGGGCATCAGTTCTCCAAGGTGTTAGCATCAAAGTGAAATTCAGACGCAAATTACCCATTTTCAGAGCAGATTCATCCTCTGTCCCAAAATACCTTTTGGAATGCCAAAATAATTATTCCAAAATTATTTTAAAAAATAGATCAAGTTGAAAGTTAGGGCGATCGGAACCTGTCGGGATTCATTGTAAACATCAAAATAAATCAGTTGACTAACAGACATGATGAATTCATCGTCACTTCGCCCATCGGAATTCAACAAAATGAAATCAAAATCGGAAAAATGAATTGGGACATCAGTTCTCCAAGGTGTTAAGCATCAAAGTGAAATTCAGACGCAAATTACCCATTTTCAGAGCAGATTCATCCTCTGTCCCAAAATACCTTTTGGAATGCCAAAATAATTATTCCAAAATTATTTTAAAAAATAGATCAAGTTGAAAGTTAGGGCGATCGGAACCTGTCGGGATTCATTGTAAACATCAAAATAAATCAGTTGACTAACAGACATGATGAATTCATCGTCACTTCGCCCATCGGAATTCAACAAAATGAAATCAAAATCGGAAAAATGAATTGGGACATCAGTTCTCCAAGGTGTTAAGCATCAAAGTGAAATTCAGACGCAAATTACCCATTTTCAGAGCAGATTCATCCTCTGTCCCAAAATACCTTTTGGAATGCCAAAATAATTATTCCAAAATTATTTTAAAAAATAGATCAAGTTGAAAGTTAGGGCGATCGGAACCTGTCGGGATTCATTGTAAACATCAAAATAAATCAGTTGACTAACAGACATGATGAATTCATCGTCACTTCGCCCATCGGAATTCAACAAAATGAAATCAAAATCGGAAAAATGAATTGGGACATCAGTTCTCCAAGGTGTTAAGCATCAAAGTGAAATTCAGACGCAAATTACCCATTTTCAGAGCAGATTCATCCTCTGTCCCAAAATACCTTTTGGAATGCCAAAATAATTATTCCAAAATTATTTTAAAAAATAGATCAAGTTGAAAGTTAGGGCGATCGGAACCTGTCGGGATTCATTGTAAACATCAAAATAAATCAGTTGACTAACAGACATGATGAATTCATCGTCACTTCGCCCATCGGAATTCAACAAAATGAAATCAAAATCGGAAAAATGAATTGGGACATCAGTTCTCCAAGGTGTTAAGCATCAAAGTGAAATTCAGACGCAAATTACCCATTTTCAGAGCAGATTCATCCTCTGTACCCAAAACGCCTTTTGGAATGCCAAATAATTATTCCAATTTTTTTTTTAAATAGATGAAGTTGCAAACTTAGGCGATCGGAACCTGTCGGGATTCATTGTAAACATCAAAATAAATCAGTGGATTGACAGACATGATGAATTCATCGTCACTTCGCCCATCGGAATTCAACTAAATGAAATCAAAATCGAAAAAAATGATTTTTTATCCAAAATAAAATGCTCAGAACTTCTTAGAGGTTATGCGCCATCACCGACGGCAAGCGCCTCCGGCACTTGATATGAGATCGTCATTGCAGTGTATAATTAGAAGAGACGAAAGAGCAACACAATTGAGACAACAACACAAAAAACTGCGGAAAACAAAACACGAGAAGGAATCATGAACTTAGAGGCGTATTTATAGCGACGACAATGAAAACCCTAGACGGAAAACAAACCCTAATTGAGGACGGCGGGGTTGTTTAAGAATATTCTCAATTTTCCAAAATATATTTAGAAATATATTATATTATTATCGAAATATATATATTTTTATTTCATAATATTAATATATTTTATAAAAAGTTTTGAAATTGTAAATTTTAAAATATATAATTAATATTCTTCTAACATTATTCTTAAATGTCAAATCAGCTAATAATATAAGCAAGAGCAAAAAATTAACTATAACATAATTATAATGAGATTAAGGGGCTATTTGGTTAAATAGCACAGAGCATAACTTTCATTGGCCAAATACCTCATATTTATTAAATATTTGCTAAATAGCTCCATTCTAGTTTTGTCAGTGTTGTCAGACTTAGTCCTTATTGCCGTACGTACTTATTTTTAATTTTAAAAAATAATTTATAGAAAATAAAATTGTGTTTATTTGAATCTTATTTTTACAAACCAATTGCAAATCATACTGTACATATTAAATTGGGTTTATTGAAGACATTACAAAACAATGCACAATAATTTTTAAGGGACAAATTAAATTATGATATTAAAATATTATATTGGATGACACCTAAAATAGCGAAGATCGACCGAAATCTCGGTTATACGCTCCGAATCAGAACATATATTTTCATATAAATCAATATGTAAAATATAGGTGGTACCGGGTTATACTATCGGATAACAATCGATAAATGAAATAATAGATGATATCGGTGTTTTGTCCGATAACTAAAGTATCGTGTTATAGGGTCTTTGTTATATATTATAACACTAGAAATATAAATCTATAATAAGTAAAGTAAAAAAGAATAATTACCGAGTCATCTCCTAAAACTGTACGATTAGCATTTAATTTTCTTTTCTATGAATTATTTTTAAAAATTAAAAATAAATACATACTGTGTATTACACTTAAAGCTGACCAAATTAAAAGTTGGCAACACTAAAAAGCTTAAACCAAGCTATTTAGCAAATTTTAGACAAAAGCAGGTTATTTAGCTAATGTATGATTAAAGTGTGCTATTTTACAAAGCCATTTTTTCCAGGTTATTGCTGTGCTATTTTTTCCAACAAAATTAACTATTCCAATTTCCTAGGACAATTTGGATTCATGAGAATAATGTTCAAAATCTTTCTTCCATTTGGTGAAGAACAAAAAACTATTAATCTCATCTTCATTTGAAAATGCTACTCATATATTAATCATCCTGAATTAGCCATATCTTTTTTCCTACAGATTAGATAGAACTGTCAATTCTGAGAAATAGTTTTTCTCTAGTGTCGGATTTATATTAGTAACAATCACTTCTTGGAATAAACCGCTCGACAGTCTTTCGATTGCCGAAAAGTTGTCCACACAGTTTGAAAGTTATGAGGCATTTTTAGGAATGTGTAATTGTAGGATGCTTACTTGAAAACAACGTGCATATACTTCGGGTATTTTTCAAAAATACATTTATTTTCAAGTCCTCTACATTTTTAAATTTTTTAAATTATAAAAAATCATATTTATAATAAATCAAGTTATGTGTTTCTTTTTAATTATAACATATTCACATAAGGCATTGTTTAGACATTAAAGTGAGAAAACAATGAAATTGTCGTAGTGGCGTGCATGACATCACCAGACTCATTTTTCAATGAGCACGATGAGAAATTGAAAAATGCACTATCATTGAATTTAAAGATACATAAATCAATAAGGAAACGCATAATGTTAGAGTACGATCAAATAAATCTTAAAGTTGGTATGGTTAACAAAAATAAGTTATGAAGAAAGACACGTGGCACATATTTAGGTATAGCAAAGCCATTGCCAAAAGTCTCAGGTTTCGCTAAAGTCTATCTTTTCATCGAACAAATATTTTTACGGTGAAAACAAGTATGGTGGTGAACCACTATTTTTCCCGGCTGACAATGTAAAAAATAATGAATACGTTCACGAAGAAAATTGGGAAATCTGAATTGGAAATTATGAACATAGTGAAAGACAAACAACCTGTTGTGATTCGAAAACCAGGGTTGTTAACAGTCGACCGGTTCGTTGCAAGACAAACTCGGTTATAATTTATTTGATATGTGGAGAACGATTATAAACCAAAGGTGAAAAGACGCATGGATTTTAGAGTGGAAAACCTCGAAAACGAGGAAAAAACCACTTGACTAAGGGCTAAAGAAAGTGCCCTTAGTCGGTTCAATAAGCAAATTAATGATCATACAAGTAATGTTTGTTCTTTAGACAACAAAGAGAAGGAGAATGATTGAAAATAAATCGACAAGGATTTCTCTATGCGAAAGCTCCAAGGAAAATCGGAAGATCCTCTTTCTCACGCTCTAAGTGTCATTTTTATACCCCCACTGTGCTGTGTACAGTAGGGTGTCGTTTTGTGACTGTCCTTTGCGACTAGGTCGGCTAATGTCAAGCGGAACAGCCGCCGGAAACGGCTTCACAGAGCTGCATGGCGCTAGACCTTTCGGCGCTACTAGCCGGCTACTCTCTGGCCACTGGAGGCTCGTACGCCTTCGCCGGACCACGCTTCTAACAAGGCTGTCGAGGGTTGTCGTTGCACGGTAGGAGTAAGAATGGCCCGAAGCAGCGCCTGTAATATGTAGACTGATCGGTCTGGCGCGTGCGAGAAGCTGGGCCCTACACATCGGGACCGATCGCTATAAACGATCGATTGGGCCACGAGATCTGGATGGGCCATTCACTTACGTGGGCTGGATCTGGACCTCCAAGTTCGGCTTACGTTGTTTGAGCTCCTCTGGCCAAGCTTGGTCCTGACCCTGTCCGGGGTACCGAGTTCCGGGGATCTAATCACCATCGTTTAACTTCCGTCCATAGTTGCAGAAAATGTAATGGTTATGCCTAATGTGAATTTGTTATAATTAAAAAGAGATCCATAGTTGATTTATTATAAATATGAATTTATTATAATTAAAAAAATGAATAAATGTAATTTTGAAATAAGTTTTAAAATGTGTTTAATTTTGAAAGGATTATTTGAAAATAAGTGTATTTTTGAAAAATGTTGAGAGAGCCTTCGTTTTCTTTTGGCAAACAAAGAATTTCTAGAGTGCTTATAGTGTTGATGGCATCGACCATAACGGCAAATGTGCCTCGTATATCACCGATTAGGAATGACAATTTGGGTTATCTGTTCCGCTACCTGTCGTATAATCGTTCCGTTTAGGGTGTATATGGTTAGTTAAACAGTTATGGATGTGCGACGGGTTCTAAAATTGCTTACCCGCCTTAAACGAGATGGATAGTGATTTTACATATATTCGTCCCGCTACTCTAATGGTTACCCGCATACAAAATTAATTACCCGTTTAGATTTAATTATATATACTTATAAAACAACCTTAGATAGATCAAAAATTATAGTTTACGTTTTCTCAAGTTTTACATTTAATATTGAATAATTTCATTACGAATATATATTGTTTGATAAACTCATATTTTATCAAATTTGAGAGTGATAATAATACCCTATTTTTCTAATATATTAATATTTCAAAAAAATTTATAATATTGTTGATATAAAAATTTAATATGTAAAATTTCATTAATTTGATATTGATATTTTTTAGTTATTTCGATAAAAATATTAAAATTTAAGATTCTAAAATAATTAATTTGTGTTTTGTATGAAATATATTTAACTATTACTATATTGATTTTTTATATTAATAAATTATTAAAAAAAAATTATAAAGTTAACCGTTAAACTAACCATTGACTTTGGCAAGGCGGGTTATGACTGAGATATGGTTGGGCGGATATGTTAACCGGGGCGGGTAGCAGTTAGTGGTCTAACTGCCCCATTGTCATTCATAATTAGATTCATCACCTTAAGACCACAGAATGTATAAGGGACTTGATATGAACTAATTTACCAAATGAATTGTACCTCAGCCTATGTTTTAAAATCGGATCGTTTTGGCCGATTCATTCTATCAGATTTTGACCGGACTCTTTTAATTTTATAAATTTTCATATCTATCTAAAATTTCATTTTGATATTGACCAATATTATCTATTTATTAATTGTTATATTTAAAATAAATAATATAATTCAAATTACTATTTATTTTATATCTAAATATTAAACAAACTATCAAATACACTATTTTTAACCATCATCATTAATGTGGTATTATAATATATTATATTTTGTATTTAATTATTTGTATATTTGAAATTAATTTGATATGCATTGTTATTATTAGTTCGTTATTAAATGAATAAAAATATAATATACACATTTCAAATATTTAAAAATATAAAATAATAAAATCAATTCAAATTAATTGAAAAAATAGTTGGTTCATATGATTCGATTTTAGAAGATAGACCCTCAACAACATTATGGGCTTGATGTCTTTATCCACTATGGGGAAGGTGTTTTCGGTCTCCAAGCGGCTGAGGCTGCTGAGGTCACTTAAGGCATGCATTAGCCATTAGACTCACTGTATGGGCGGACAACACCGTATGGAAATACGATACTGTTCGCCGATTTTTTCTCCACGTCGGCGCCCATGGTTACATGGGCGCCGATGTCACCGCGGAAAAATACGTTCCGCAGAGAGGGGCTTGGGCGCCCCTTCCCGCGGAAATGACGGTTCCTGCCTTTGAGTTAGTTGTTGGTTTTTGTGGGTTTCAGATCTACTCACATAGTCTGAGGTTTCTTTGGCCGTAAATTCCTCAAATGACGATGTTTCTCGTCTCACCGTCCGTTCTTCACAGGTAGGCTTTCCGCCGGAGAAGTTGAAAAGAGGCTGTATCAAATGATTCCTGTTCCTGTAAGCCCATTTCTTGGTTCATTATCTAAGATTTTAAGTATTCAATCTGTGAAAGAACAATATTTTCGGTAATCCGAATATCCAGAGGTTTTTATGTCTAGTTTCGTAAGGTGCAATAAGCGATTCATGTAGCAAAATTGCCTTGATTCATGAAGGTTTAATATTTTCCTTTGTCCTATGCAGCATGTTCCCAGAATCAATGGGGATATACCTTCAGTAGATGAAGCTACGTCTGACTATCAACGCCTACTGGACAGGTGATTCTTCAATTAGTTTCTTGGTACATTTATCAAATTCTTCTTCTGCTTTATTTGCAAAGGTTTATTTCAGATTGCAGCTGTATGACTTGATTGAGCACAAAGTTCAGGGAGATGGAAACTGCCAAGTTATACTTAGCCTTCTTGCTTATATTCGTCTCAATATTCCGCTTCGAACATCATATTTTGCAGTTTCGTGCTTTATCGGATCAAATCTATCGCATACCTGAACACCACAAGTTTGTAAGACAGCAAGCTGTGAAGCAGGTTCTTGCTTATACTTATTGCTTCATTTTTGCTTGCTAGCCTGAATTCTCCCTTATGTTTTTCTATTGTCAGCTGAAGGCGCATCCTGAAATGTACGAGGGTTATGTACCCATGGAATATGTAGACTATTTGAGAAAGATGTCCAAGTAAAAAAGCTTATTTTCCTTGTCATATTTTCCTTGGCCGTAACTGTTCGTTAATCTATGCTCTTGATTACTATTTTCAATCTTTCACAATAAAAGTTGTGTTTCTCTACCAGTCGAAAGGACACGATGAGATCAAAGCTCAGTTAGATAAAGATTTGAAACTGCTGTTTGACCAGTTTAAGCAGAACACTTTGCAGAGTTCATGAGATGTGTTTCTGAATTATCAGATAAGCTCGATGCTCAATTTTATAGGTTGAAAAATGAAATATTGCGGGATTTTCAAAGAGAAATACAGGCAAGTTAGCATAATTGTTTTCCTTGATTTCTGCTCGATCGATGTTTGACTAATGGATACTACAAGTTTATCTACTTCCATCCTAATTACTATTTCTATGATTCAATTTGTTGTAGGTGATGTATAGCTGCACGAAGACACCCGAAAAAAAGCAGGAAACTTCCTCCATGCAAATACCAGAGGTATTTATCTCCACTACTATAATTAACAGATATCCTTTGAACATCTAGAACAACTTAATTGTGAATGTCAATCACCACATGCACTTGTATGTAGGTTGCACACAGAGTATCTCCTCGAAATGTTCTGAATCCAAAAAAGTGTGTGATCAAGCCTTACACTCACTGGTATTAGATCTTCATCTCCCTTGGTGCTACAGCTTTTCTCTATATTTTATTTAGTTGCTTTCTTTCTGCCTTTTCATGGTGACTAAATATTTATATTTTCACCTCTAGTATTGCAAGTAGTAATTCAGAACAACAAATATCTCAACTGCCTAAGATTGAAACTGGAGGCTGGATAACTGTTAAACAAAAAGATAGCCTGTAAAATTTTCAGGAATCAAGTGGTACAGCAATTTTCGCTTCTTTTTTTTCTATGTGCTTGTGTTATGTTTCTAATGTACATGTCAAAAATATCAACAATCTTCGAACTATTTGCCCGTTAAACTACAGTTCTCTGGAATTCTGTCAAGTTTCTACTTATTAATGAATTTGTGCTCCTGTAATTCTTTTTTATCTCGTAAAGTTCTTAGTAGCACAAATGGTGAATTGTTAAGTGACGGATGCCAGCATATATGCAGGAACAGAGAGTTCTCATTGAATCAGATGAAGATATTGATGCTGGTTTTTCGTGTTTGTTCAAGGAAAAGGAAAAAGGTAAGAAAGATTGCTGGTAAAGTAGATGGTATTTCGTTTTTCGTGTTCTCATCTACTCAACTAAAGTAGATGGTATTGCAAGGTTACTTTATGAAGCATCGCAATTAGAAGCAACAGCAGCATCACCAGAAAAGGTGAGCAGCAGCAGCCATGATAGGGAATGCATGATTTGCAAGAGAGATGAAGTATGTGTTGTATCCATTTTGCAAGGTTCCTATTGAGCAACGAATTCGAGTTTACGACACAAGCTTGTAGTCCGTCTTTGTGTTCTTTTTCTTTGTGATCTTCTCGGTCATCCTATATAACTTGCAGGACCTTTATTACTTGACTGGTATGCTTGTTTTGCTACTCCAAATCCGAGAGATGGAATAAGAACGTCAGTATTAATATACAGAAAGGTGTTAATTTTTCANACAAATCCTGATGCCACATTGGAGGATCTTGAGAAACCTGGTGTTGATGATGAGCCCCAGTCTGTAGCTTTGAAATATGAAGATGCTTATCAGGTTCTTTTAACATCATATTTTACACCACTGAATGTTTGAAGTTCGTGAAGAAATCATTAGTAAATTTTTGGTTCCTTGTACTTACCCATTTCATTGTGTCCAGTACCAAAATGTCTTTGCTCCACTCATCAAACTTGAAGCGGACTACGACAAGGTATGAGTGGCCCCAAATATCTGCTATACTTAACTTCCAGGAACCTAAAAAATTTCCCTAAATAGGAATGGCATGAGTTATCTTTCCAATTCAACTATTTTCACTGAATGTTTGTTTATGTATCTTATTTGATTGATGGTTTGACAGATGATGAAGGAGTCACAAAGTAAAGACAGCATTACGATACGTTGGGATGTTGGACTTAATAAAAAGAGAATTGCTTACTTTGTGTTTCCAAAAGTGGGTTGCCTTCTCCTCACACATTAAAGTAATGCTTTTATATTTGACGAGTTCTTGTTTTCTGTAGGAAGATAATGAGTTACGCCTTGTACCTGGCGATGAGCTACGTCTGCGTTATTCAGGTGGTGCCACGCATCCTCCATGGCAATCTGTGGGTCATGTGGTATGTCTTACTCTGAAACTATAACCTGTGAACATGAATCTGAGCAAAGCCGATGATTATATCGCAGCCCAAGGGTGATAGCAAATTAGTTTACCTCAAAAAGTCTTTTAAGGGTGTGTATGTTTTTCAGATAAAATTAACTGCACAAGAGGAGGTTGCTCTTGAGCTCGGTGCCAGTCAGGTAATTCTTGTTATTACTACCATATTTATGGGTTCAACAGATGTGTGAAAACAATTCAAGGATGTAAAATAATTAATGGATATTACAAAAAGAATTTGATTCACCCTGCCCCAGCAGGATGTTCCTGTGGATGCGAGTCATGGTTTCAGCGTTGATTTTGTCTGGAAGAGTACAAGCTTCGATCGAATGCAGGGAGCGATGAAAAATTTTGCTGTGGATGAAACTAGTGTCAGTGGGTGAGTGTGTTGATTTTTATGTTCACTTTTATGGCCTCATTTTCAGTATTTTATTACTCAGAACCAACCTAAAATATCTAGCATCATTCCTATACAGTGAAGTAGTTTACAGAAGGTAGCTCAATAGGTCTTAATGTTTAGGTATTTGGGCATCATTCATTGTAGGCTTTTCCTTGGCCCTTGGAAAAGAGTTTTAATATCCTAATTATATTTGTCAACAAATACTGATGTACTTACTCTTTGAGGTATGCAGTTTCTCTTAATTAACGTTTGCCGATAATGATTATTATCTTTGAGGAATACGATCAATAGTCTGCTATATTTGTTCTATTGACCTTTTGCTATTTATTGTTTATTATCTGTTGTATGACATGCTGGTTGATTGATTCTCTTTCTCCTTTATAGATTACTTTTCTGCCATGAAACATGATATTCCTTTTTCATCTATTGCTTCCTCATGGTTGTATTGTCATTTTTCGCCTTATTGTTGTGCTTAATGTGTTCAGGTACATATATCATCATCTTCTTGGACATGAAGTGGAGATGCAGTTGGTGCGTAATACGTTACCTCGACGTTTTGGTGCTCCTGGTCTTCCAGAGCTCAATGCATCTCAGGTTTCATTTTTTTCCTTACAGAAGTCGTTTTCTGCATAGAATTTGAATACCAAATTGGTATTCATGTTTAGATTCTACTATTGTGTTGTTCTAGAATTCTCAAGATAAAACTTCTTTTTTATTGGGTGCAATTACGAAATTCATATGATCTATCTGTTTGACCACGTGTGCTAAAGTTTTATTCCATTCTTCTGCAAAGGTTTTTGCCGTCAAGAGTGTTCTACAAAAGCCTATTAGTCTCATTCAAGGTCCACCTGGAACTGGGAAAACTGTGACCTCGGCTGCTATTGTATATCACATGGCAAAACAAGGGCAAGGACAGGTTGATTGTTTCTCAGTGTTTCATTGTTAAATGTTGTTCGCACATTTATTGCTTATATTTGTATTCCTGCACTTCAGGTTTTGGTCTGTGCCCCAAGTAATGTAGCTGTAGACCAGCTAGCTGAAAAGATAAGCACCACTGGTTTGAAGGTTGGTTTTCATACTTGAGTTTTCATTCCAAAATGATCTGTAAGCCACATTGTGTAATGATTTTTTGTCGTGCTCTTCTATGAATTACCATGCTAGATCTTTTCAAGTATTTCATTATATTCAACTTAAAATAAAGATATTATGGTTCTCGTCATTTTAGAGATTTTCTCTCTTCACAATCAGGCCTAATTAAGCCATCGCCTATGTGCCTTGAGTAATATTTTTCATATATTGCAGTTTCTACTGAAACCATTTACTATGTTTTGTGAATGCTACTGTGTTTTGTATCGTCCCTTATCAAATCTGCCTACTCTCCAGCGCAACTCTCCATCATAAACAGATTTATAAAAATAATTAGTCATTTAAATGGTTGCATTCCCGATTTATTGTTATTCCTGATTAAATGAAACTTTGCATTCATTTCAAAAAAAAATTTAATGGTTGCATAAGCGAAAATGCATTACGTCATTTCATATCAAAATTGTCATTGTTGTTTACAATTAATCATTGTGTGTACGACTTCTTGATAGGTTGTGAGACTTTGTGCAAAATCAAGAGAAGCTGTTAGTTCCCCAGTTGAACACTTAACACTGCACTATCAGGTTTGTTAGTTGACTATTTATATCTCTGCATGTTGTGGGAAACATAAGCATATAAGAGTAATTCTCCCTTTTATCACAGGTTAGACATCTTGACACTTCTGAAAAGAGTGAGCTTCATAAATTACAGCAGCTCAAAGATGAGCAAGGTATGTTCTTTTTATTTTTATTTTCTTCTTTGTGAATTGCATCTATGCTTGTTCATTCCGTTCATTATTTTAATTATGAATGCTTACTTTAATTTGCATATCTACTATTGAACGTTTTAAAATATTTTATTGTCAATTTGAAGGTGAATTGTCTGGTAGCGATGAGAAAAAATACAAATCACTCAAGCGAGCTACTGAAAGGGAGATATGTCAGAGTGCTGATGTTATATGCTGTACGTGTGTTGGTGCTGGAGATCCTCGGTTGTCGAATTTCAGATTTCGCCAGGTAATCTGTCGTTAGTTTTGATTTCTTCTAAGGATTTTTTTCATCTTTTAATTTTCTGTCTTTTTTCATTATTTTTGGAGAGTGCTAATTCATTTTTCTGTTATTTCTAGTGGTTGTTTACATTACTCCCTCATTTCAGCTGTTAAATTTTGAATTTTTAGGTCCTCATTGACGAATCCACTCAAGCAACAGAACCTGAGTGTCTTATTCCTCTTGTTCTTGGAGTTAAGCAGGTAAGTAGTGGAACACCATTTTATCTGTTTATGACAATATTGTTTTAGATATTAATGAAGATATTTTTGCAGGTCGTTCTTGTTGGCGATCACTGCCAGCTTGGTCCTGTCATCATGTGCAAGAAAGCAGCTAGGGCCGGTTTGGCCCAATCTCTGTTTGAGCGACTTGTCCTTCTTGGTGTAAAACCAATCAGACTGCAGGTGGCTGTTTCACCTCTTATTTTCATTTAGTAGATCACATTGCATTTTTTGCATCCAGCATTCTTTTCCATGATCTGCGCAACTAATCACAATACTGTATTCCCATTTCAGGTTCAATACAGGATGCATCCTACTCTTTCAGAGTTTCCTTCCAACAGTTTTTATGAAGGTACTCTTCAGAATGGAGTGACAGTGAATGAACGACAGTCTCCTGGAATTGACTTTCCTTGGCCAATCCCGAATAGGCCCATGTTATTTTATGTACAGGTGTGCCAAATTCTGGACCCAAACACTCTTGAAGTAGGATCAAGTTTGTACCATGTCTTGATTTAAACGGATGGCGGATACTTTATATCACTCTAGGGCTTTAGTTTTAATTCACCAAGAAGGCTTCTGACGAGCATTTATTGTCTTTGTAGGCAAGAGATATTCCCTATTTTATTTCTGAATCCTGCTTGATTTTTTCATGTTTTGTGTTTAACTGCATAGATGGGGCAAGAGGAGATTAGTGCTAGTGGAACATCATATCTGAATAGAACCGAGGCTGCAAATGTTGAGAAAATTGTGACAACATTTTTGAAGAGCGGGGTTATCCCTAGTCAGGTCTCACAGAAGATAATCCATACCTATTTCTCTCTTATTTGATCTTTCTAAATTTTTTATATGACACCATTTTGAAGATTGGTGTCATAACGCCATATGAAGGCCAGAGAGCGTACATTGTGAACTATATGTCTCGGAATGGTGCTTTACGACAACAGTTGTACAAAGAGATTGAGGTAAATTAGCAGTTTTCAGTTGCACCTATGGTACTTCTGCTCAGAGATGCTCATGTAATATTTTTGCTGCAGGTTGCTAGTGTTGATTCTTTCCAAGGAAGGGAAAAAGACTACATCATATTGTCCTGTGTGAGGAGTAACGAACATCAGGTTTCTGGCCTGTACCTCTTGTCTTCTATTTTCCAGCTTCAACTGCTGTAGACTTTCAAGCATTACCGATGTTGCTCATCAAATTGATGGCTAACTTTGAAATTTCGCATCTTATTTGTATACAGGGAATTGGTTTTCTTAATGATCCACGTCGGCTTAATGTTGCTCTCACACGTGCTCGGTATGGCATTGTAATTTTGGGAAACCCTAAAGTCTTGAGTAAGCAGCCTCTGTGGAACGGTTTACTCACACATTACAAGGTGATTGATACTCTTTTCAATTCTTGAATCTGAAATCATACTTCCCACCAAATTGCTCGCATGTCGAATTCCACTCACTGATTTAACTTTCACCCATTGTACAATGATGCATGGTATCCGTGGTGACATAAATTGTGATATCTGGTGTGTCAGGAGCATGAGTGTTTGGTCGAAGGCCCTTTGAATAATCTAAAGCAGAGTATGATTCAATTTCAAAAGCCTAAAAAGGTGTGCACTCAATTTTATTTCCATGTAGTCAAGCAGGTTATACGTATCTTTTCCAAAATTTGTGGCTTTTGACTGGTTTTATGATCTAGTTAACGTTGTGAACACCCTGTAGATGTACAATGAGAGAAGGCTTTTCTATGGTGGTCGACCAGGAATGGTTTCTAATGATACCTTTGGATCTGCACCATCCAGCCCTAATGTTGACAGGAGAGGTGCTCGCTCTCGGGGTATGCAGTTCTTTGTTTTTTATAAAAAGTGCATGTACTCTTTCTCGATCTGTTAACCATGGAATCTTGTTTTTATTGTATGGTAGTTGTTATTTGTTTCTAAATATTAGTTATATGTTAAAAAAGACATGGATCAACGTTTTAATATATTTAATGACACTTTCCTTCCTTCTGACACAGGTTCATACATGCCACCAGGCACTCCCAATGGTTCTCATAAACCTGGAGTTCACCCCTCTGGTTATACAGTCCCTGGAGTGCCAATTCCTCCTTATCATGGGGCCCCTCCATCACAGCCATATGCCATTCCAACTCGTGCTGCTGTATATGGTCCAGTTGGGACAGTTCCTCAAGTTCCACAGCCAGGAACCAGAGGATTTGGTGCTGGTCGTGGAACTTCCACCGCACCAATTGGTAGTCATCTTTCACAACATCAGGGCGCACCATCAGCGGTTGGAAGTTTGACTCCTAACTTCAATTTCCCACCCGCAGAGCATGCTGCTGGTCAAGCAGCAATGGGTGGACCATTGTCCCAACCTGGATATGTCTCTAATGTTAGTTAAGCTTATAATTGTGTCGTTCTTATCTTGCTAACAAATTTAATTCATCTCATGATTTGCTTTCTCATTTTAGGTAGCTGGTCAAGGATCCAGTCAAGGGTACATGGATGCTTTCTCCATTGGTGGCATGTCACAGGTTTTGTGACATGAGATTGACCTTTTTTATGGTCTTGATTGGCTGTAAACTTTTATTTAAGATAGCAATTTATCTGTAGGAGTTCTTGGGTGATGATTTTAAAAGTCAGGGATCACATGTTCCATACAATGTTCATGATTTCTCTACCCAGGTATACCTTCTATAATTTTTTATATGCACTCTCAATTTTCTCGACGGTATACTGTTATTTTTCATGGAATTTTTTCTTTATGAACTTGTACTTCTGTTTATTGGCATATCCTTATATGATCTCTGGTGAATTTTTAGGCTTCTCAGAATGCTTATGCTGCTGATTACATGACACAAGGTGCTCATAGTGGCTTCCCCGGAGGCTTTATGAACCAAAACTCTCAGCTTGGATATCCCCATTTTGCACCAGGAAATGATTACATGTCTCAGGTTTGAATGAGAATTTTTTAACGTTTTTTTTCACTTTGATTTAAAATATCTAGATAAAAAAACGATGTTTATTGAAACTCTAATTGTCCTGACCTTTCAAGCTCTTCTCTCCTTTTCTTTTAGTGTCTGTGCTGGAACTCTGAGTATTGTATATGATATTTGTGATTATGGCATACACTGTTTCTTAGATTTTAACACATGCATTAAATCCAGGATTACATGCGCCATGGCTCCCAAGGTTTATTTACACAGGCTGCATATAATGATCAATCTCAAGACGAGGCTTCTCAGAACCATTTTGGTGTGCCCAGTGCTAATCCGCTTCAGTCTCAGGTCTAATATTTCATTATTTTCTACTCGAGTGAAATGTTGGCGTTTACATATTCCTTGTTTTTGCAGCAGGGCTTACTGAATCCTCATTATTCACAGCCTTATGCTCAGTACCACTCACAGCCACCACTTAACGTTCAAAGCTCTCTTCAGCAGCCTTCAGCCCAACATCCCCAAAACCAGAGGCTTCATTACAACGGTTAGGCGTTTTGTAATGAGACTATTATCATTTTCCATTATATCTCATAAGGACAATTTTAGATATTTGAGAAGGCTTCGACTGATGAATCAATTAAACTGGGAGCAAGTTGATATGGACAAGACAAATTCAAGAGAAGCAGCGGTTGCTTGTGGGGTATTGGCAAGCTAGGACACAGGTACAGTTGGTGTACATATTAGATTGCCTTGATGGGATCATTAATTTGCCAAGGGAGTGATGCGGCTTGCTAGTAACTTATTATGATGTTGGTTGGGGATGTTCTTTTAGTTTGCTTGTTTTGTTGCAATCATACATACGGCTTTAATGTGTTTTGTTGAGGTTTTGTTTTCATGATTTATAAAGGATTGAGTTTCAAATTAAATAGTCGTACTCATATAGTGTACCGATTATGATAGATTTTTTTCGGTATAGTGTACTCATATAGTGTACTCATTTAGTTGATGTTATGAAATTCATGTAGTGTACCAATAAAGAATGATTCTTTTCGGTATAATTTCATTGATGCTATGAAACTCATACAGTGTACCAATTATTTTTTTGTATAATTTCGTGGATGTTATGAAACTCATATAGTATACACTACCAATTATGCTTAGGGATGGCAATGAGACAATATGATATGGCTATACCTATAACTGTTACTCGTTCCGCCTAATATAATGTGTACCGTTCCCCGTCCCGTCTCATTATTTTGTTATCTACCCACTTTCCGCCCATCATCCGTCATGGATTAAACGTTGGGTTAACGATTAACCAACGGTTTACAATTTTGATTTTTTTAAAAAAATTGTAAAATATATCAAAAGAATCTTAAAATAACAATATAAAACTAAAACAATACTTCAAAACTCATACATATTATTTGCCAATATAATCGTACGAAAATAAGATAAAAATAAATTAACAATATAAGTGTTACACGTAATTCAATATAATTAGAGTTTAAACAAAATCTTCAAAACTCATACAGACTATTTGCCCTAAAACCCATAAACTTGTATTGCTTATCTATCATCTGATTATATTGATTGTTCAAAAAACAAAAACCGAAACATTATGGTAAGATGAATTTGAATTAATTTTGATGTAAACACCAAAAAATCAAAAATTAAAACAATAGGAAAAGGAAAACCTGAAAATAAGATGTACATAACAAAAATTCGAATATTGAAGAAGATGGGCAAAAGAATATACAATAATTGTATTGAAATCGATTAGAGGTAGATTAAAAAACCAAAAACCACCTAGAAAATTTGAAAAATGAAATTGTGAGTTGAATTGGTAATGCATAAGTATTCTAATAAGAGTTGTATAATTAAGGCAGCAATTTTAAAAATATTAAATATATTTAATAAATATAACTTAGCGGATAAGGTTATTTAAATGGATAACCGAACGGGTAGCGGGACGGTTATGTATCAAATCACTACCCACCCCGTTTAAGACGGATATGTGATTTTCCTCCCTGTCTCGTTTTCACTACCCGTTTAATTATCCAATAACCCTTTAAACGGTGCGGGTATCCGTCGGGTGGCGAGGCGGATAATCCAAATTGTCATCCCTAATTATGATCGTTTTTTATCGGTATAATTTTGTTGATGTTATGAAACTCTTATGCCTATACCAGTCATATTTGACGTGGTACCAGTATTTACTAATATGATTTATATATCGACTTTCTTCCATAATGTTTTAAAACTCTTGATTGAAATATGGATTAGAATCTATGATATTTGGATCCTTGCGAATAGATTCGTCAAAACTTCAATTTGGAATTGTCTAAATGAAAATTTTAAGGGAATCTAAGTTTCGAAGTCGAGTAAATACATAGAAACTGCACCAGGTTGGATTAATGCAAGACTATTATTGGATTGAAACGAGTGGAGTTTGGTTTGTTTGTGTCTGTTCATGTTATAATTTAAACGGAAAGATTTGTCATATTTATAATTTTGTTCATATTCGTGTTTGTGTTCATTCATGTTCATTTTTGTTTTGATATGTTCGTACTCATTCCTTTATGTTTGTGCATAAATAGAATAAAAATACTCAAATTTAAATGTCCACTAATATGTTTGTATTCGTTTGAATTTTTATTTGAGTTTATTTTATTATTCGAATAATATTCATATTTGAACTTAATCCAATAAATACGAATATGAACGAATGAGCAATGTTTTCATATCAGTTTAGAATTCCGTATCGTTTCGGATCGATACCCATGGTATACTAGATGGTACCAACTTTTATTTTGGTTATATATATTTAAAATTAAAAAAAAAATTGATTATTATTTTAGGGTCGGATCCAAAAAAACTCGGAATTCGACAATAAAACTCGATACGGTACCAAAAAATATATCGGTACAGTATGATATTTGACATAACGATTGATATAAAAACATTGTCAATGAGAATGTATATTCAACCATTGTGTGCAATTCTTACCAATGGTAGTATCATATCTCCACCTGTGAAGCTCCGAAGCTTCTTGAAGCTGAAGACGAAGCGACTCGAAACGGGAGCGGCGGAGCGAGGCGGCTCCGTTGCGGTTGGAATTTCAAAAAAATATTTTCATAATATTTGGAAAAATTATCTGAAATATCTCGCATATTACATAAAACTTTAATAAATACCTCTATTGTTATTATATATCATTTTTGTTATATTTATTTACACAATACTTAATTTTTATCATATATTATTAACTCAAAGATCGATATTTAACTCATCTAAGTGAATTTTTAACAATACTTCTAGCCAATGAACAGTAATGACACTTTTTATTTACCGTATAACATGAGTAATAATATTATCTCATTCATCATGTTAACGGTAATACAAGCATAGTGATAAAATTTATTATATAAATACAACAGATGTGTTAATGTTTAGCATTATTAACATTAGATACATTTAATTTTATATTGGTCAATTTCTGAAATTTTACGGATTTAATTTTCATTTTGATTAAAAATATTTATCCAGATACTACAACATATAACTAGTGAAATCATGAATGATTAATACATAAGTATTTTCGTTAGTGTTTTTTTGGTAGATTGTAAAAATATATAAAGCAGAAATATTTGGATAAAATAATATAATTTGAATTTGAAATTTATGTGTGTTGATTTAATACTTCTAAGATTTAAATATTATTATTTATTTTTATTATAAACATTTCGAAAATGCTTCGAAAAAATGATTCTTTAAATTTTTCGATTGGTGGTTTTCGGAGCTCCTAAAATCAATGGTTTTTCGATTGGTGGTTTTCGATTGGTATTTCATTCCATTTCAAAGCCAGGGCCGGATCCACTGCACCTTGCGTTGACCGGACTTTTTTGGGTGGTCTTCCACTTCCTAGTCCAATTCAACCTCACGCAGGAGAGGAGAATCAGTACACGCAGCGACCGGAGTAACTTCTTTTACTTTCCTTCTCTTTGCTCACGTATTTTATCTTCCCTGCGCTGTTTAATTTTACATATGCCCGCTCTCGAATTCTAGTTGTAGGTAACCCTTATTGGGGTGTCCGTACCTGAATAGTGAACAAATTAGGTTTTGGTGCACTGTATCCAGATTAGGAATGATTGATTTTGATGCGTTCTTGATTTGATCGAAGATTTTGAGTAGGAATTGGAGTTTTCTTACCTGGATAGTGAAAGAATTAGGGTTTTGTGCACTGTATCCAGATTGGGATTGATGGATTTTGATTCGTTATTGGTTTGATCGAAGATTTTGATTAGGAATTGGAGTTGCGATAGAATCGGAAAATGGATCCGTATCAGTCTCGACAACCTGATCATCTTGGTGTAAATCGGATGGGAAGAAACATTAAGAAAAGCTCTATTCATCTGCCAACTTTTGCTACCTCTGTCAAGCCCCAGCCCCAGCCCCAACCCCAGCCCCTTCAGCCCCAGCCTCATGTTTACAATATCAATAAGAATGATTTCAGGGAACTTGTACAGCAGCTTACCGGCTCACCATTACGTGATCCTCCTTCTAGGCCTCCCCAGAATCAACCTAGACAACCAAATAACCGGTTACTTAGAGTTCGACCCCCGCCTTTAGCTCCCACAAATCGCCCTCAGGTTCCCGTGCATCATTATCCCGCTATGGCAACACAGCCACAGCCACAGCCACAGCCACAGCCACAGCCACAGCCACAGCCACAGCCACAGCCACAGCCTTATCTAAATAACTTAGTGAGACCTTTTGCAGCTCAACCTGATCAACCTTCACCTGGATTAGGATTTGGATTACCTCCTACTCCTGGTGATGTTTGGACTAACACAGCAGAGTCTCCTATTTCTGTTTATATGCGTTATCTTCAAAATTCCATTATAAATTCTGGGCCTAGGCAAGCTTCCCAAAATATAATGCAACAACAGCCTTCTTTTGTTCCTGCTCCTGCAAGAGCAAATCCACCTTTGTTTTCACCTAGGTTTAATGTCCCTCCTCCAGTTCCTCAGTTAAGTGTTTCTCCAACTTCACAATTCATTGTACCTTCTTCACCAACTGGATTATGGAATGTTTTGTCTCCTCGATTATCATCGTATCCTTTGCTATCTCCGGGATACCAGTTTCCGCCACCACTTTCGCCTAGTTTTTCATTTTCTTCTCTAGTTCAGTCGGGGATGATGGGTGCTGGATCACATACACCTTCATCGCCTGGTTACGGATTTGCGGCATTGTCTCCTTCGGGTTTTTTTCCTATATCTAGTCCAAGGTGGAGGAATCAGTAGTCATACAAAAAGGAGGTGTTGTGCCTTTTTGTTGTTATTCTGATAGTTGAATCAAATAGTTCAGGGACTTATGTGTAGTTAGGTTTCTTATAGCGTTGTTCATTGTTGTAGTTTTGTTATCTCTTGTCATGAAGAAACATAAACGGGATCTTGTGAAACTCCATGAAGCCCTTAAGCAACCAACTCAATAAGTCTAAATGAAAATTATTGAAATATGATATTACCCTAATTTGGTTAGTTTATAAATTTAATTTTTATAATTTATTAATGTAAAAGAATAATATCATGTTATAAAAGGATGATATTTGCCCACGTCTTCAAGTTATGAAATTGTAAATATAACAGTTTTTTTTTGATAAAAAATATGCATTTATAGTCCTTTAACTTCAATTAAATACAAATAAGATATTTCAAGTTTCCAATATAGTTTATGATTGACACTTCAATGAACTCGTAAATTTTTAATATTTTATGCATAATTGTCGAACATCAAGGATAATTTTGTATAATTTTTCAAACGGGGTTCTATTTGTGATGAGTTTTCAAACGGTTTTCAACTTACGAAAAACCGGGTGCAAAATGTTAGGGGTAAAAAACAAACGGTATTGGTAACTTTATATGTCATTCCTGTAATTTTGTAAGTTGGATGACATGTCTTTTACACAATTCGTAAGTTGGAGGCTAATTATGCAATTTTCTCATAAAAATAAATAAATTATTTTATAATCATATTTTTATTATCTTTAACGAGACTATCAAATTAAAGATATTTTACGAATAAAATTTTTATCTATGTCGTGTAAAACTATAGATTTTTTGAAATGTTTATATATTAGAAAAATAAAGAATTAATCATATCAAATTTGATAAAATACGAATCTAGTCAACATTATGTATAGGTGTAATGAAAAATAGTCAAAATTCAAAGGTTTTGTACTTATGTATATGTAAAATTCACCCCAAACGGAACGGAACGATTATTTCTATATATATTAAATAATTTTTAATATTTTGATTATTTCTGGTTAAATGGTAACATCATGGGTTTTATCACTCAATGTAGGATATTAATTTTCCATTGAAAAATAGAGATAAATGTCTCACCAGACTCGTACTTTCTATGAATCGAAGAACCTCTACAAAATATTTGTCAGTTTTTGATATTATAAGGTGATTGATGATTAGGCAACCTTATCATCATTAAAAATGATGAAAACACTATATATTTCATTCTCATCTACATAATTTGGCATATTTTCATAAATCTTAACTTGATATAATCTATTTGCAATAAAATATAAAAAAATATGATTTATTTGATCACTAAAATAATTTCATTTAAACATATAAGTCACCCTATTAAAATTAGTCCCTTACGTACAATCTGTAATACAAAATGTACATCAAACAACAATGTAATGTTTTCAAACACAGCAAAAGGGGAACAATTTAGAACATATGAATCAGTTCCTGCGCTTGTTCCTCTTCTTCTCTTCCTTTTCAGACGCATTCTTCAGCTGCAATTCAAACTCCAGTAAATACACAGCAAAATGAATCAGAATGTATTTAAACTCACCATAATCACTACAAGGCGAACAAATAGAGCAGCCAAATCAGTGAACAGCAAAAGAGCATGCTTTACGTGATCCATATCGCCTAAATGTGCTCTCTCGATTATCTCCTGTGTGTCGACTACTATGTAACCCACAAACAGCACGAGTCCGAAGTAAAGCTGCGTGAAAATATAAGAACAGATGAGACAGTGTTATTTGATTTGATCTTCGGGTGAGTTGCTGAAATACCTCGAATGTGAAAAGAGCTGTCGAACCGCCGAAGATCAAGGATGCATAATGTAACCAGATAAGGATTGAGAAACCAGCGGAAAGGAAACCTCCGAGATATAAGTATTCTCTGCGCTTTGCTACCATTGCAGCCATTGAGAAACAACCAAATGCCAGAGCACTACCAACAAGAGCGCTCACAAGAATGCTGTGCAAGGAGAAAAGAAAGAATAGGAATTGATCGATATAATTCTCGAAACAAACGAAAGATGAAACATAAATCATGGATCGACTAAGCCTAAGCCCTCTCGGGGACTTTATTAAAGTAAAGAAAGAAGAACCTCGTTTAAATACCATGGAATAAGGTTTGATCTTGATCTTGATTTTATTCCATTCCAAAAATGGAAACTTCGACACAATTGGGATTATTTTGGGAAAATTTCAAACATCTTTGATGTAAAACAGTGGATTATGCTGATAAGCAGTAAGCACCCTATTGTCGCCAATATAAAATTGGTTTAATGACAGGGATCTTATTCTCATATTTTCTACGATAGAGAAAATCAAGTGAAATATAAGAGATTTTCGACAAAAGCTTCTGTTTCACTTGAGTTTCTCACTCTCATCTTGTGTAAAAGATATGAGAACCCGATCTCGATCGCTGCTAATTTTATATTGAAAACAATAGAGTGTTTATTAGCCATTGGTCAGCGATGATGCCTGAGTTTTAAGATATACATAACAAAAAAGAAAGCGTGGGAAATAGCACAGCGGCATACAAGAACAATTCTATGATGCTTTTAAATAGCTCTCTTCAAGCAGGAAGCAATCAAGAAAACAGCATATTATGATAAACACAACTCGAATGTAGTAAAAAAATAAAAATGCTTTGATCAGTGAAAATACACGCATATGCACCATCATACTCGAAGATGCTGTTATAGTACGACAATGGAGAAAGCCATGAAATAGCAAATTAAGAAACAGTTAACAAATAAAGTAGAAGATACAATATTACAAATAGAAAACCACCAAAAAAATATTAATCATGCTACAATGTAGGAGGACACATGTATGTACCTCGAATCGAAGTCTAAGGCCACTTGAATCAAAGGGCCAACAGATGCCCCTTCAAACAACCCCGTTGCCATAAGAAGTGACATCCTCTTAGTCTGTTTGTTTCAAAAAATATGTAAATAAGTGTCTTTTATGAGATATAAATGTCACTAAAGAAATACCTCATGATAAGTAGGTGTAGCCATAAGCCAGAACATGCAGCCAATACATCCCAAAGTCGTGAGAAAACCACCAATATTCCAGATAATGTGAAGATACGCACCTACTGCTGATGCCACCAGCGCAGAAAACAGGCAGAAGTAAACCTAATAATATTCACCACAAACATTAAATAAAAATATGTGAATTAATATCGAAAACAGTACCAGTATCATTATATATAGTGGAATTAGATCCTTTCCTTTAAGTGAAATTGCACAACCAAAAAAATCAACAAAACTAAAAGAATTGGAAACGAGAAACGAGAAACCTAGAAATCTTACCACATACATAGAATTTCAAAAAATTTCAGTCTCTAAAGATCAAAATAGCAATACACAATCTCTAAATATTCCAAGCATATACAATCTTAAGACAGAAATATCAAGAATTGTAATCAAACCAAAAGAAAAAGGAAAAAAACAATAAAAAAGGCATACCTTCTTAAGATGTGTTTGAACGGAGGGCGATATCTGATTGAAATTCTTGAGCGCATCATAACTCCACCGATTTCTAGAAGAGAACATCTCAGAGAAGGACGTGAAAGACTCCATAGATCTCGTAAATTCTTCACCTCAAGGATCAATCAAGCTTGGTAAATGGATCAAATTCTCAACTCCCGTGACTTGCGCCCAAAGCGAGCATTTAATATATACCAGCAATAGGTGGGCCGAGAAGTCGTCGGTTTTCTTCTCGAAGCTTCTAGGCCCGGCCCACTAATAACTAAATTTTAATTGCACCATCCAACCAATAGAATTCTGCCACAAGAATCCATGTTTAAGCAATTAAATCACTGTCAGATCCTACGTAGCTGTTCAGAGTTTTTAATGAGAAAATGACATAATTATCCGAAACTTTTATAATTTTATTAAATTTGATATTTATAATTTGTAATCATATATTTAATTGTGAAACTTTAAAGTTTTGGAAAATTTGATTAGCAAAGTTTAAAAAATTTGGCAAATCAAATATTTAAATTGACAAAATCATTTCCCAAAATTTAATTTTGGACGAAGATCACAGTTGTCAAAATTGAAAACTTTGAAAACTAATTATGTTATTTATATTAAATTATGAGTACTGATTTTACAAAACTAGTAAAGTAGAGGAAACGATTTTGCTATACTTTGTGGATCACAATTGACATAATTATAAAAGTTTGATGATCAAAATTGTCAAATCCAAAAAACTATGTTGATCAAATTTGTGTGTCATTCTTTTTTAATGCATGTATTAAATATGAGTTTAAGAAAGTTACTGAATTATTAAAAAGTTGCACTTTTTTAGTGAAATAAAATAATTTCTAAACTAGCAGTGATTTCATTTCTGGAATTTGATGTATTATTAAATTGTTGTCATTATTACAATTTTACTATTGGATACATTTATTATTAAATGTAATAAATAAATTATATTTATTATTCCGTGATAGAATACTAAATATATAAAAATTAAGCAATTTGATTTCAATTTTATAAATTTTATTAAGTATTGTAAAATCTTTAGTGACATAAAGTTTGAGTATAAATTATTTAAAATAATTATTATTTGATTATTTTTAACATAATAATATATATCTATAATCTTATATATATCAAAATATTTTGTGTAATAAAAATTAATATATCTATATTTCAACAATTTAACAGCCATACTAAAAATAATTGTGAGAATATTTTTAACAATGTGGAATTATTAGAAATGTGAATACGATTTTTAAAATTTGTATAAAATTAATATTTTCATTTACTTTAACAGTAAAAAATAATTAAAATTTTTAATTGAAAAACGACAAGAAATCAAATTGCGTGTTGGATTTTAATCGCTTCGAGTAATCCGTTTTCAAGCGACCGCGCGGAAGAAGCCTTCACTGAAGTCATCTTACAGTGACAAAATACCAACAACTAGTTCTACTTAAGTTACTTTGTGATTTGACATCTATCTGTTTTCTTTACTTGATCGGAGCTCTGTTTTCCGATTATCGTCAATGGCGTTCTTTCTTACACTGATGTATCGGAGGATGCACCTCCGAGCGGTGGGGGTTCTCCTGTTAGCGTGGTTTGGATCAGCTTCTTTGCTTCATCAAGGCATTTCCGATGATACTCTAAAATCTCGAGGGGTTTCTCCGTCCTCAGTGATCTTCCCTGTTTCTGGAAATGTTTATCCTAAAGAGTATCTCTTTTTTTCCAGTTTTCACAGCGTTTTCTGTGTCGCTGGGCATTTTTGTGGCTTTCTCTTCTTATCATTCTCGATAATTGATTGGGTGTGCCGTAGATGCTTCACATTTTTAATCCAATTTGTTGTTCTATTCATATTCCTCCTTTGATTTAACATGGAGAGTATAAGTAGTTCAGGGATTTTAGTCTTATAAAGTTCCATGTCATGTAAATAATCGAATTTGATCAAAATTGCACAATTTTCATTCATGTAATCTTGTTACAGATACTATCATGTAACTATCAACATTGGGCAGCCTCCAAATCCTTACTATCTTGATATTGATACTGGGAGTGACCTCACTTGGATACAGTGTGATGCGCCTTGCGTAAAATGCAATTCCGTGAGCTTTTTATCTCGTTTTTTCGATGTTTTTGAACCGCATTGTAATAATGAGTTTCTTTCAGGCTCCTCATCCTCCTTACAGGCCTAGCAAAAACCTTATTTGGTGTCAAGATCCATTATGTGCTTCTCTACATGAGTCTGGTGATCTTAAATGTAAAGAACCCCAAGAACAGTGTGATTACGAAATCGATTACGCTGATTCCGGTTCTTCTTTGGGTGTTCTTCTCAAAGATTACTTCCCTCTTAGATTTACCAATGGAAAGACAAAAGCACCACAATTGGGATTCGGGTAAGAAGCTTTTTCATTTAGTAGATCACTTATAATTGTGCACTAATGTTTTTTTCTCAATTTGTAGATGTGGGTACAATCAAGAAGTTCAAGATTTATCTCATCTTCCATATACTGATGGAGTACTCGGACTTGGCCCCGGGAAGACAAGCGTTTTGTCTCAGTTAACCGGCTTGCAACTTACGAGGAACATCTTCGGACATTGCTTGAGTGGACATGGACAAGGCTTCCTATTCTTTGGAGATGAGTTTCTTCCTAGATATGGGATTACATGGCTTCCCATATCGAGCCAATCGTAAGTTTCTTCTACTTCTCAATCCGAGGCTCGAAATCCAACTTAACGAAACGGGTTGATTTTGTGTTATCAGGAAGCATTACTCTCTAGGCCCTGCAGACATACTTATTGGTGGCAAAGCAACGAAAATTAGAGGCATTGATGTCATTTTTGACAGTGGAAGCACATATTCTTACTTCAGCTCTAGTGCTTACAGAACCCTCGTTTCTTCGGTGAGAATCTCTAAAGAAAATTACGTCCAGGAAGCGATAGATGATTGACTTTTTATTTCAGATTCAAGAGAATTTAAAGGGAAAGAAATTAAACAATGCACCAGAAGATAGCTTCCTTCCTGTTTGCTGGAAAGGTCAAAAGCCCTTCAAGTCCATTCATGATGTATCAAACTTCTTCAAGCCTCTGGCATTAAGTTTTACCAGAAATGTGCAGTTTTCGCTTCCTCAGCAATCGTATCTCATCATCACTGTGAGAAATCTTCGTATTTATGTACTCGTTTCGAATACTTTGAAGTTTGAACAATAACTCCTTGTTTCAGGAACATGGCAACGTCTGTTTAGGCATCTTGAACGGGAGCGAAGCGGGACTTGGGAACACGAATGTAATCGGAGGTACGAATCAGTACACCATTTCTCCTTAACTTCGAAGACTCAATTCACAGAATCTGATTCTTGAGTCCTTTTTCTCGCAGACGTTTCTTTGCTAGATAAGCTTATAGTTTACGACAACGAGAATCACAGGATCGGGTTTGCGGCTTCGAACTGCAATAGACTTCCTAAGTTCTGATCAAACTATATCTTTGTTTTTATTTTTACTTTACTGTGAGATGGAAGCAATGTTATTACATCTTCTTGGTTGTTTATTTACAGAAAGGAGTTTACTCACCTCAGAGATGATTCTTGGCTTTCGTCAAGCTCCGGTAGCTTCTCCGGCGAATTCTGCCCTGCAAGTTTTTATTCATAGAGGAAGATGATCGAGGAATAAAGAGCAGCTAGTAGATGATTCCTTGCGTGCTGCAAATTTTAGCAAACTTTGTACATAACTTCGGTAAACATTATTCGGACATTTATAGTTTTATACATAAATAAATATGTGATAAATTTGCCTAAATATTTATTATTTACTACAAAAATGGGGTATAGGGTTTAGACGATGGTGGCGCCAAAAGTGTCAAATTGACTCAAATGTGAAGTTTTTGAACGGGAAGGTTTTCTGCGGTTTGTGCTATCAGTCTAGGAACCGGACCAAGGTATTGTGAGGAAATCCTGGGGGGGAGGGATTTGGCCGTGAGTTAGATGGCGGAAGAGGAGATTTCTGTCATGGAAATTGACGGGGACGGGAATTTACAAGCTGTAAAACGCACGGAGAAGGGCAAAGGCAGCATTGAATTAACGGACTCGAAATCCATTCCTTGGGTTGAGAAGTTCCGGCCTCGATCCCTCGATGACGTCGCGGCTCACCGTGATATAGTTGAAACCAGTAATTCCAATTTCCCTATTTTTCTCGATGAGTTTGAGGTGACCCTGAATTAGAATCGCCAAAATTTTGAATGTGATGTATGTTTCGTTTTGATGGTTGATACAGCCTGTTTGCTTGTTAATCTTGCTTCGTTTTGTGACTTTCTTTTGTGTGTAAAGTTAACATCTTCAGTTGGTTTTCANGTAGAAAAATACAATTTTACAAATCGAAAAGCACCAAAACAATATTAATCATGCTACAATGTACCTCGAATCTAAGTCAACTAAAATAGAAAATACAATTTTACAAATAGAAAAGCACGAAAAAATAAAGACAAATAAAGTAGAAAAATACAATTTTACAAATCGAAAAGCACCAAAACAATATTAATCATGCTACAATGTACCTCGAATCTAAGTCAACTAAAGTAGAAAATACAATTTTACAAATAGAAAAGCACCAAAAAATATTAATCATGCTGCAATGTACCTAGAATCAAATTCAAATAAAGTAGAAAATACAACTTTACAAATACAAAAACCAAAAAAATATTAATCATGCTACAATTTAGGAGGATACATGTACCTAGAATCGAAGTCCAACGCCACTTGAATCAAAGGGCCAACAGATGCTCCTTGAAACAACCCCGTTGCCATAAGAAGTGACATCCTCTTAGTCTGTTCGTTACAAAAAAATATGCAAATAAGTGTCTTCAATTAGATATAAATGTCACTAAAGAAAGAAATACCTCATGATAAGTAGGTGTAGCCATAAGCCAGAACATGCAGCCAATACATCCCAAAGTCGTGAGCAAACCACCAATATTCCAGATAATGTGAAGATATGCACCTACTGCTGATGCCACCAACGCAGAAAACAGGCAGAAGTAAACCTAATAATATTCACCACAAACATTAAATAAAAATATGCGAATTAACGTAGACAAATTAATCAAAAGAACCGCACAGTACCAGAATCATTATATAATGTGGAGTTAGAAACTTTTTCCTTTAATTGAAATTGCACAACCAAAAATATCAACAAAACTAAAAGAATTGGAAATCGAAAAACGAGAAACCTAGAAATCTTACCACATACATAGAATTTCAAAAAATTTCAAAAATCAAAGTAGCAATACATAATCTCTAAAGATCCCAAGCATTTACAATCTTACAACAGACATATCAAGAATTCTAATCAAACCAAAAGAAAATGGAAAAAAAAACAATAAAAAAGGCATACCTTCTTAAGATGTGTTTGAACGGAGGGCGATATCTGATTGAAATTCTTGAGCGCATCATAACTCCACCGATTTCTAGAAGAGAACATCTCAGAGAAGGACGTGAAAGACTCCATGGATCTCGTAAATTCTTCACCTAAACGATCAATCAAGCTTGGTAAATGGATCAAATTCTCAACTCCCGTGACTTACGCCCAAAGCAGGCATTTAATATATAACAGCAATAGGTGGGCCGAGAAGTCGTCGGTTTTCTTCTCGAAGCTTCTAGGCCCGGCCCACTAATAACTAAATTTAATTGCGCCATCCAACCAATAGAATTCTGCCACAAGAATCCATGTTTAAGCAATTAAATCATACTGTCAGACCCTACGTAGCTCTTCAGAGTTTTTAATGAGAAAATGGTTTAATTCATGCTTATAATTTGTAATCAAATATTTAATTTTCAAATTTTAAACTTTTAGAAAATTTGATTATCAAATTTTGTGACATTTGATATATCAGATCTCTAAATTGACAAAATTGTTTCCCAAATTTGATTTTGAACAACAATCACAATTAACAAAATTTAAAACTTTGAGTAATTATTTTATCAAAATTTACAAGGTATATGGATTGATTTTACCATATTGATATTTTGTTATCACAATTGTCACAATAATAAAATTTTGGTGATCAAAATTGTCAAAACATTGCAATTACCATCTTGATATTTTGAAATTATGTAGATCAAATTTATGTATGCCCTTTATTAATTCATATAATAAATATGAGTTTAAGAAAATTACTGAATTATTAAAAAGTTACAATTTTTACTGAAATAAAATAATTTCTAAACTAGCAGTGATTTCATTGATGGAATTTGATGTATTATTAAATTTTTGTTATTAATACAATTTTACTATTGGATACATTTAGTATTAAATGTAATAAAAATTTATATTTATTATGCCGTGATAAAATACAAAATATATAAAATTAAGTAATTTGATTTCATTTTTATAAATTTTATTAAGGATTGTAAAATCTTTTGTGACATAAAGTTTGAGTATATATTATTTAAAATAATTAATATTTGATTATTTTTAATATAATAATATATATCTATAATCTTATATATATCAAAATACTTTGTGTAATAAAAATTAATATATATATATATCAACAATTTAACAGCCATACTACAATCCTGTATTAGCCCGGAATTTCCTAAACATTTTTTTCGTTAATAATTTTGAGAATATTTTTAACATTGTGAAATTATTAGAAATGTGAATACGATTTTATTTATTTCTAATAAAATAATATTTTCAAATTACTTTAATGGTAAAAAATAATTAAAATTTTAATTGAAAACGACAAGAGATTGCGGGCTTTTTCGTTTGAATAATGCGGAAAAAAATCGGGTTTTTTTAGGGTCAACCACATTTAGTAAAAGCGGCAACGTGGTAACCGCGGCCGCTATTGAATTCAATCGTGGCTGTGTTCCCCGAACGCAGCCGCGTCCGATAAAAATCTTTATATATCGCGCTCGATTCATTTTGAAATTCACAACTAAGAAGTAATCGACATCGATTTGTAGTAGAGATTACAAAAGTTTTGTTGCAATTGCCACGATAATATTTAGTTTTTCATGGATCCTTATAACAATTCTTGGTTTAATTTTGATCTGAATTATCCTCCGTCATCAACACCTTCCGCTGACAATCCTGAACATGGATCGAGTTACCCGAACTACGATAACATTCACAACCTAAGCAGTTTTAACTATTGGAACACCAACAATGCAATGCTTAGTGGGAATCTGTCTACTTCGCAATGTACTAGAATACCAAGTTGTCTAAATACTTGTTGTGTAGTATTCATGCGTCTCTAATATAAGTATGATAGAAGAGAACGCGGATGGTTTAGATGATGATCTAGAACTGGAAATCGTGGTCGAAGATGAAGATGAAACAGAGAATTTGGAACCAGAGGACGACCTACAGCCAGCTAGGTCTGTGCATAATGGCAGTGGTTTAGTTAGACAATTGCAATGCTCATCGGAGGAAATAGACATGAGGTTCATTCACCTGGCATCGCCTTTTGAAAGAGGTGATAATGATATACCCACTTCAAAACGTCGGTACACGAAATACGACGTTGACGAACCCCATCTGCTGTTAGGATAAAATTCAAAGATAAGTTTCACTTGCAGTACTGCATTGCTCATTTTCATATTCGTAGACGGTGGCAATACAAAGTAATATAGAGCAATTTGGAGAAGTGGGTAATCAGATGTGTAAGCGATACATGTCCGTTTCATCTACGAGCGATCTGTTCAGCTCGTGACCGCGTGTGGCATATTTCTGTGTACGCTTATGGTCATTCATGTGACAATGTATTGTTGGTGGAAGGTCACCGAAATTTTTCACGGAATTTTATTGCTTACGAGATGAAGCCATTCATCAGAAATGATAACGATACGTAATGTTCTTAGTATTAAATAATATTATCATAAGTTTCTAACAAGTTTTTTTCTTCTTTCATAGATATAAAAGTGCAAACGGTCCAGACCCATATTCACCTAAAATATAGGTTGACTGTGAAGTACGAGCAAGCTTGGTACGCACTACAGCATAGCTTTGAGATGGTGTACAGTTCGTGGGAGTTTCAATGAAGAAATTGTCATCGTTGTTCCACGAGATGATTTTAAGAAATGATGGAACTATTGTAAGATGGAATATGCAGGAAACAACGCTTGACCCCCCTAACTACATGATTCACTATATGTTTTGAGCTTTCCGACCTAGCATAGACGCTTATCAATACTGTGATCCAATTCTTTCTGTTGACGCCACCCACTTGTACTCAAGGTATAATAAATTGTGTAGTTAGTTTTTTACTTTGACAGATCATGACTCGTTTAAGTAACATCATTTGTCAGGTATAACCATAAATTGCTTGTGACCGTCGGTCGCGATGGTGATGGACATGTTATCCCCGTTGCCTTTGCATTGGTAGACACCGAAAGTTGCAGAGCCTGGAAGTGGTTTTTGCAAAACCTCGATCGTTATGTAATTAAGGAACGAGAAACATGTGTGATATCCGATCGAGCTGCAGGTATTCTATAAGCGGTGAACGAATTGGAAGGTTTCCAAAGCAGTCACTTGCACCATCGGTGGTGTCTTCGACATTTTTGTTCAACCTGTATAGTGCATTCAAAAACTCTGAGTTAAAACGGATTGCGTATAGAGCGGGAGCAAGATCCAAGGAGTATAAAAGGCAAAATGACATGACGGAGATTCAAAATATGAACCATGATGCATGGCGATGGTTAGAGGAGAATGACAAAGTCAAGTGGACTCTGACCCACGACCAGGGCAAGCGTTATGGAACACTAACCACTAACCAGGTTGAAGCAATAAATGGGGCATTGAGTTGCTCGCCGTCTTCCAATTTGTAAGATTGTCATGGCTACGTTCTATCAGGCTAACTGAACATTTATCGAGCGTCGGCGTGAAATTGGAGGCATGACTTCGAACACAGATGCCCTCTCGCCTGCAGCTCAAAATTTCTATCGACGAGCAAAAAGAAAATCTGATTACCACGATATAGTAATGTGGGATCCTGATAGACTCGTAACACAAGTAGAGGTAGAAAGCGGAAGGAGCAGTTCGTCATACATTCACACTGTTGACCTCCAGCGACAAACGTGCACGTGTTCCAAATGTCACACGTATAGGGTTCCTTGCTCCCATGCAATCAGAGCCGCAAAAATAATTGGTCGACAAACATATAACATGTTCATACAGAGCACTACGTTGGACACCCTTCGATCAACCTATGAACATGCGGTTTTGGACTCCTTAAGGCCAGAGTACGAGTAGACTAACCCGGATGGATTTTATGGCATGACCCTTCGCGCTCAAAAATAAGAAGAGCATGACGAAGACGAATCACGAGAATCCAAACTGACATGGATATGCATAATTAATTTTTTAATTACAGTGTAGTATTTTTTAAAAATACTTATTTTAATACATAACAGTGTAAAATTTCGAAACAATACTAACTAATTGTATAAATTTATATAAAATCAAAATCTATAGTGTCATCATATGACGGTACATAACTAGATCCTTCCCTTTGTGTTCTGCGTGGGCAACGACAGCGTCGCAAGGGAGGCGGGACACTATGAACAAGCCGAGGGGCATTCTGTGACGTTTCATGTGAGGGTTGCCACGAATTTTGCCCAACTTCAAAGTTCGGCCGTGGAGTATTTATAGGAGATTTAGGAGTAACATACATGTCTTGTTGCACCATAGGATGGGGGCAAGATAGTTGAGTCTCATGACGTGGATACTGGGTCATAGGTGGACTAAACTCATGACCATGATTTGTGTTGTGAGGGGAAGGCCGGTACCCATACACTTGTGAAAATGTAGTGGCTTCTGCTTCCCTCACCTTTTGTGAAGCTTCCATGTTTCCCCCTAATTGAGTCTCTGTCACATACTCCAAATCAGTCGCCTACAAAAGTAACATTCCAAATAATTAGTTAAGAAACTTAGTTAAATACTTCTCATATTAAACATTACCATCTGAGCCAATGGCTCAGCAAATCCTCTCTTCCATCGGCTGCTTTCCTCCGACCATATNCAATAACCACGTTGGACGAGCCCCCGGGTAAGGATAAATACAAGAGAATATACCCGGGTAATATCAGTACTAGAACGAGGCTGGTTTAGATGATGATCCAGAATCGGAAATCGTGGTCGAAGATGAAGATGAAACAGAGAATTTGGAACCAGAGAACGACCTACAGCCAGCTAAGTCTGTGCATAATGGCAGTGATTTAGTTAGACGATTGCAATGCTCATCGGAGGAAATAGACATGAGGTTCATTCACCTGGCAATACCTTTTGAAAGAGGTGATAATAATATACCCACTTCAAAACGTTGGTACACGAAATATGACGTTGACCAACCCCATCTTGCTGTTAGGATGAAATTCAAAGATAAGTTTCACTTGTAGTACTGCATTGCTCATTTTCATATTCGTATATGGTGGCAATACAGAGTAATAGAGAGCAATTTGGAGAAGTGAGTAATCAGATGTGTAAGAGGTACATGTCTGTTTCATCTACAAGCGATCTGTTCGGCTCGTGACCGAGTGTGGCATATTTCTGTGTAGGCTTATGGCCATTCATATAACAATGTATTGTTGGAGGAAAGTCACCGCAATCTTTCACCGAATTTTATTGCTTATGAGATGAAGCTATTCATCAGAAATGATAAAGATACGTAATGTTCTTAGTATGAAATAATATTATCAGAAGTTTCTAAAATTTTTTTTCTGCTTTCATAGATATGAAAGTGCAAACGGTCCAAACCCATGTTCACGTAAACTATAGGTTGACTGTGAAGTACGAGCAAGCTTGGTACGCACTACAGCGTAGCTTTGAGATGGTGTACGGTTCGTGGGAGTCTTCAATGAAGAAATTGTCATCGTTGTTTCACGAGATTATTTTAAGGAATGATGGCACTATTGTAAGATGGAATTTGCAGGAAACAACGCTTGGCCCTCCTAACTACATAATTCACTATGTTTTTTGGGCTTTCCGACTTAGCATAGACGCTTATCAATACTGTAATCCAGTTATTTACGTTGACGCCACCCACTTGTACTCAAGGTATGATTAATTGTGTAGTTAGTTTTTTATTTTGACAAATCATTGCTGGTTTAAGTAACATTATTTGTCAGATATAACCATAAATTTCTTGTAGCCGTCGGTCGTGATGGTGGTGGGCATGTTATCCCCGTTGCTTTTGCATTGGTAGACACCGAATGTTGCAGAGTCTGGAAATGGTTTTTGCAAAACCTCAATCGTTATGTAATTAGGGAACGAGAAACATGTGTGATATACGATCGAGCTATAGGTATTCTAGAAGCGGTGAATGAATTGGAAGGTTTCCAAAACGAGCACTTGCACCATCGGTAGTGTCTCCGACATTTTTGCTCCAACCTTATAGCGCATTCAAAAACTTCTAGTTAAAACGGATTTCGTATAGAACGGAAGCAAGATCTAAGGAGTATAAAAGGCTAAATGACATGACGGAGATTCACAATATGAACCCTGATGTATGGCGATGGTTAGAGGAGAAGGACAAAGTGAAATGGACTCTAACCCATGACCTGGGCAAGCGTTATGGAACACTAACCACTAACCAGGTTGAAGCAATAAATGGGACATTGAAAGCTGCTCGCCGTCTTCCGATTTGTAAGATTGGCATGTCTACATTCTATCAAGCCAACCGAACATTTATCGAGCGTCGGCGTGAAATTCGAACACAGATGTCCTCACGATTGCAGCTCGAAATTTCTACCGTCGAGGAAAAAGAAAAGCTGATTACTACGGTATAGTAATGTGGGATCCTGATAGACTCGTAGCACAAGTAGAGGTAGAAAGCTGAAGGAGCAGTTCGTCATACATTTACACTGTTGACCTTCAGCAACAAACATGCACGTATTCTAAATGTCACACGTATAGGGTTCCTTGCTCCCATGCAATCAGAGCCGCGAAAATAATTGGTCGACAAACAGATAACATGTTCATACAGAACACTACGTTGGACACCCTCCGATCAACCAATGAAAATGTGGTTTTGGACTCCTTAAGGCTAGAGTACGAGTGGACTAACCCCTGATGGATTTTATGGCATGACCCTTCGCGCTCAAAAAAAAGAAGAGCAGGACGAAGACGAAGCACGAGAATCCAAACTGACATGGATATATATAATCAATTTTTTCATAACAGTGTAGAATTTTTTCATAAAATTTTTTTTTAATACATAACAGTGCAGAATTTCGAAACAATACTAACTAATCGTATAAAATCATATAAAATCTAAATCTAAAGTATCATCATACGGCGGTACATTACTAGATGATTCCCTTTGTGTTCTGTGTGGGCGACGACCGCGTCGCAAAGGAGGCGGGACACTAGGAATAGGCCGAGGGGCATTGTGTGGTGTTTGATACGGGGGTTGCCACGAACTTTGCCCAACTTCAGGGTTCGGTCGAGGATGCTGATATGAGTGCCATCCCTAGCTTGTTGCACCATACGCTAAGGGGCAAGATGGCTGAGTCTCATGACGTGGAGGCTGGGTCATAGGTGGACTAAACCCATGACCATGATCTGTGTAATGAGGGGAATGCCAGTACCCATATACTTGTAAAAATGCAGTGGCTCCTGCTTCCCTCACTTTTTGTGAAACTTCCACGTTTCCTCCTAATTGATTCTCTGCTACATCCTCTAAATCAGTCGCCTACAAAAGTAACATTCCAAAAAATTAGTTAAAAAACTTCTCATATGAAACATTACCATGCGAGCCATTAGCTCAGCAAATCTTCCCCTCCATCGGCTGCTTTCCTCCGACCGTACCACCAAATGCATGACCCCGTGTGATTTGTACCATGTGAAATATGTATATTCGCTCATTCCTTCTAACTCACCACACAAATGTTCGTTGCAGTTTTCCCACATAGATATCCAATATGCATGAATGGTACACCAATCATGCCCTCTCTCGCTCATGTATGAATGCAACCGATGAAGGACATCTACAAGTTCTAGTGTTCGGGGAATGCAGAGTGGCAGACCAAACTGCCGAGATGCACGGTCAGGGTGATGTGGCTCTACGCGACAGAAGTATATCAACGGCCCGGTGTACAACTACATTGAAGTAGTGACCTCGTCAGCTTGCTCTAGGTCTATATCTTCATACGGCAGTCATACAAACTACAAAAGAACAATGAAAACAACCTAAAATTTTAAAAACTAAATTGCAAACCATACCTACCTACGACCAATAAGATCTAGGGAATCTCTGCATAACCGTATAGAGTTGTTCCATGTGTCATGGTGGTCCAAGCGACCACCGAAAACTCTGCAACAACATAATATCAATATAATCAAATCACTTTTAATTGGGTCAAACAAATCAAAAATCAAATTTATCTCCATCCATAATACTGAAAGCATCGATCATCGTAATCATCATCCACGAATCGCCCCCCTTAACGAAGGGATGATCGATGGTATGCGAAACCATGCCCAAATCTACAAGTTAAAAGAAATAAATTACACAAATATTAACAACATATATTGAAAATAATGTTATATCGTACAAAATGTACCTGAACTAGCCGAAACGCTCCACTTACCGTGGCTACACCCATCGCCCCGTTGCATAACTCACGATATAAATTCGCGAGTACATCAAATCACCAACTCAGCGCTGTGAACTCTTCGACATTTCCGAAGATATCCATCAACATAAGCTTCGCCTTATCCCCATTTGTATCAGGTAACATGACATTCACCACGATCAAAAGAGAAACCGCACGAGCGAACTAGAGGACATCTGCATCGCTTTCTAAGGGTAATGCAGCCCGGGCAACGACGAACTCTCTCAAATGTCGTACTTTGAAATACGGCTCAATAAATACGGATGTTGCGAGAGTCCAGCCGAAAGTGCTGGTACAAAACGAAACATAGTCCACTTCACTTCTAGTACTTCTTATACTCGTAATAGGAACGCCCTGAATCGGTAGGCCCCAAATAAGTGATACATCCTACAGAGTAACGGTCGCTTCACCATAAGGTATAAAGAACGTGTGCGTTTCTCGTCTCCAAAGCTCGATAAGTGCAGTCATTAGATGAGTGTCTAATCTCATTATGATGGTCTTCAAAACGCCATAGAACCCCCACTCGATCAAGTATGCATTCACTCTATCATCTAGTTGCCCCATTTTGTTCAGGTAATTTTCTCCATGCTTGAACTGTAAAACACCTCCAGATTCACCTCGAATAACATCGCTACTAATATGTTGTTCTTGACGATACAACAATGTAGTCGCAGCTAGAGTACGAGAACGACGGCGACTCATATCTGCATCAAAAAATTTTCACCAACATTAAACAACAAACGTAAAATTATACTACAAATACTACTCTTTAAAACAAATACTCCAATTAAATTATATACTAAATATTGTAAACATAATAATCTACTCTTTAAAAAAAAATACTAATCCTAAATAAAAAACTAAATATTTCTAAATGATAAAAAATGAATCCTAAATACCATAAAGATTGAAATGAAATGTATACTAAATATTATAAATATATTAAACAAAACTTTCAAAAAAAATTGAGTAATAATCATAAACAAATATAATTTAAAAACAAATTCTAATTAGAGAAAAATAAAATTAAACATAATAAAAAACAATTAAATAATACAATAATTTTAATTTTAAGAAATATAATTATAGCTTAATAATTATATTTTGGATGATGGAGAGAATGAGAAGGAGGATGATATAAAGTGGCTATAGTTGATGGATTATTTATATGAGATTTGGGATATGGATAAAATTGTAATTATACCTAATTAGCATGCAGCCGTGTGCACGTCTCGCGGCCGCTTTCCATGAACACAGTTGACCTTAAAAAAAACTCGATTTTTTTAAGCATTATTTCAACGAAAAAGCCTATAAGAACCATCTATATTATTATTGTAAAATATTATATTTGTTGTCATAATTGTCCCTAAAAGTTGAAACCCTATCATCCAGATTCATCCCTGCGCGTTCCCACGCGGCTGTTACCATCCAAATTCATCCCCGCCCGGTAGCCACGCCGCTGTTACCATCCAATTTGATCGCCGCCCGTTTGCCATGGCATCCAAATTCATCCCTGTTAGGACGTCGGCCATGGAAGATATCAATAAGATTCGTGGCCTGGAGGCGCTTAACTCGTTGAAATCTGCTGAACTTCCGCTCTACCTTACGTCTTCGCTAGATCTTTCAATGGCTGCGCGATGTGCCTCGGAATATCTGTTCGCCATGATCAGTCCTTATGCTCCCAAATCTTCGCTATGTCGCCTGTATACTGAAGGTTTTGATGAGGAGCAGATATGGCAGCAAATTGATCTTCAGGCACGACCTTTGCTGCCAAAACTCCGCCAGCATGTAAGGTATTTCGAAAAAAATGCTGACGAAATTTCAAAACAGTTTAATGTAGAAGAAGCCAGTGGAAGGGGAGAATTTCATATTGAGGATGCAAACAAGGATTTGGATGATGATGAGGACGATGAGGATGAGAATGAAGGGGAAATTGAGGAGGAAGAAGAAGATGAGGAAGACGAAGAGGAAGAAAAGGAAGAAGAGGAAGAGGAAGAGGAAGAAGAAGAAGAAGAAGAAGAAGAAGAAGATGAAGAAACGGAAGGAGTGAATCATAATGATGGAAATATGGACAATCATGCAAAACAAAGTTTGAATAATGTAGTGGAGGATGATTTCTTGAAAATAAGTGAACTGGAGGATTACTTGTTGGAAGACGAGGATAGAGAGTTTGGGCAAAATAAGAAGAGTAAGAGGAAGAGACGTGCAACTGATGAAGATGAAGAGAGTGCTGATGACGATGATGAATATGCGGTATGAAATGAATGTCTAATTATTCTTAGTGAGTTTAGTATCATTTATAGATGATTGTTGCGACTTCCCACCATACGGGTTGTGGCCTGTGGGATTGTTGCACTAGTGTGGTGGTGGATTATCTTATTGTCAAATTTTTGTTTCTTTTAATGACCGTGGCAGCTTGGACTTATGATGGGACTTGATGCTGATGGTGATGAAGGTGCTGAGATGGAAAACGCAAGGTTTGCTTTTGCCTGCTCATTACATTGCAATGTTGTGTTTCTAGTGATCTACAGTTAAATGGGACTGTGGTCTGGGTCCTTTTTCTTCATGTTTTTTGCTATTACTACAGTACTCCGTATAAAGATATTCTCTGCATTGGGATAGTCTCTTTCTTAAAGTTCAACATTGTATTTTGTATTGATACTTTTTTTGCGTTACTGAGCTGTAGATTTTGTCTGCTTATGTATTTAGATACACTGACTTCTTTGATGATGGAAAAACTAAGAAGAAAAAAAGCTCGAGATCTTCAGTTGGGTCAGACATGTATACGGATAATCAGTCTGAGGATCGCACTGATGATCAGGTCATATATGTTGTTTTTTGGACACTAACGTAGCTGAAAACCACTCTTTGTTCGCTGATATTTTTTTTCATTCGTGCATCTAACTACAGTTTCAAAATAAGGGAAAAGCTCTCTCGACACATGAAATGGAGCAACAGATACTGCAATCTGAGATAGAAAAATTGGAGAGAGCAAACTTGGAACCAAAAACATGGACTATGCAGGGAGAGGTAATATTCTATTTAAAAGGATCCACTTATACTCATTCTTGTATACTCGCTTACCATCTATTTTATTCTTTATGAATTTTAAATTTTGATATGTTGCAGATCACAGCTGCTAACAGGCCTAAAAATAGTGCTCTTGAGGTTGATCTTGATTTTGAACACAATGTCAGGCCTGTTCCAGTAATCACTGAGGAGGTTACTGTATCTCTTGAAGAATTAATCAGAGACCGTATTGCTGAGGTACAGTTTCTTGTGCACCTTTTTATTTGAATTTATTTGTCATGGTCACATTGCCATGGTGTACTTGTATTGGAACTTGTGTGTGAAATCAAATTTAAACTATTACGTCATTTGTGTATTCATTGTTCTACCTAAAGGAAAAAAGTGCATCAGGCCTCGTACCATATCCTTTATGTTGTTTTAAGTTATCAACCCGGTGAATGGATTTTATGGTTTGTTTTCAGGGGCGATTTGATGACATAAAGAGGCGTCCATCTTTGCCAACCAAGGCACCAAAAGAGAAAATTGAGCTGGTGTTAATTCAACCCTCGAATATCTGCTATTTTTTTAATTGAATTTATTATAATGAATTTGATAAATACAGGATGAGTCTAAGAGCAAAAAGGGCATTGCCGAACTGTATGAGGTTGGCAGCTAATTAGAAATTTTAGCTTGTATTTTGAATTTTCCATCTTAATAATAGACATACCTTTTCCCCTGATTATGCAGGACGAATATGTTCAGAAGACTGGCCTTGTATCAAATGCGCTTTCTTTTTCCGATGAGCAGAAGAAAGAAGTGCGTACTTCAGACTGTATAATCTCTAATATATGCTACTATGCTAATTTTTTCCTTGATCATAATAGTTTTTCCTCATGTCTCTAAGATTAGGACAGTTATTTTTTTATTTATTTTCATTTAGCTGGTTGACTTTTTGTTCCTACAAAAATTTAGGCATCCATGCTGTACAAGAAATTATGTGGCAAGCTGGATGCCCTATCACATTTCTATTTTACGCCTAGGCCGGTAATGCTTCTTGATCTGGTTATTGTTGTTGATGCATCATCTCAAATGAAAAACTGTTAATTGCATCATCATCTTGTGCAGGTTATTGAGGATATGTCCATACAAGCAAATGTTCCTGCCCTTGCAATGGAAGAGGTAGAAATTATACATATTTGATTCCTTGTCCTTATCATAAATGTGTTGGATTTTGAGCTAACATATCCTTTTTTAAGGTTGTGCCTCTGGCTGTTTCTGATGCTGCAATGTTAGCTCCCGAGGAAATATTTTCCAGCAAAGGAGAAGTTAAAGAAGAAGCTGAGCTAACAAAGGCTGATAGGAAGAGAAGAAGAGCAACAAAGAAAAGAAAGATGAAAGGTGAAATTTCGACCTTTTCAATTTGCATTAGGGGGTCGGGACGAGAATACTCAGCAACCTGAACATGAGCACATACATGCATGACTTTTTCATGCATTTCATTGAACCCGCATCGTAACCGCACTGCACCCACATCCTCTTCCCTTCCAGGATACACATCCCTCCCTGGGGCTTTAGCACTTAATAGATCTGTCTGATTCACAGGTGGCACTTTTTCATGCCCACCTAGCTGGTCATGCTTTGTTTGTGTGCCCTCTCTACAGATCTTTGTTCTGTTTATACATGCCCTGTTGACTATTTTCCTTTTAGCAAAAGTTTTAACTTTTGTTGGGTCAATTTTCAGCTGTGACAGCTAAAAAGACATTCATAAACACACAGTTGAGTGCATCGAAGACCAAGAACAATGGTAACTTCGTCAGTTCATTATATACATTTGTTACTTGCTTTCCAAGTGGCAATTTCATTTTCATGCAAATTCTAATAACCTTGCTTCAGCAGGCAACGAGAATTTGACAACATAATCATGAGATTTTTATGCGGTTAATGTAACAGAGCAAGGTTTTTGTAGGTTATGGTGAAGAAATGGAGTAAGTTAACTAAGCAAGAGGCTTTTTATGGGCGTAGTTTAGTGATTCATTCTCATGTAATTCCCGCATTTATAGAGAGATCAAAACCTCTCCTAATTTCCAAATTCAAGCAGTAAACTCTTGTCTTTACTCTGCAGTTCGTTTTTTATTATTGTTTTAACCATGGACCATTGTCTGGTATAAGAAGGGGAGCTTTGAATGTATAAAAACTACTGGCAGGTGCTTCAGAATGAATTGTTGTCTTCAAACCTTTGAGATCTAATTTGGAAAAGACAGTCAAACGCTTGATTAGGGTTCGGGTGATGCGCAATTTGGTTTTCGTAGTTTTGACAATTTTTGTTGTGCTTTTGCAATTGTGACAAATTAGGTTCTAATAGATTATGTTTAGCAAAATTTATCTATATACTTTCCCAAATTTGGTAAAATCATTCCTTAATATTGTATGTGTATCTCAAATTTGGTCTCCAATGATTGTAATTTTGCAATTGAAGTATCTGAATTTGATAATGATACATTTAGTCATCGAAATTTTATAATTTTGACAAATTTAGTCCAACATCCTTATTAGTCCCCAAACTTATGAATTTGTGGTGATTTTGGTCTTTGAAGTTAGATATTGCTAATTTAGTCCACAAGTTTATGAAAACTTTGCAAATTTGTTCCTTTTATGCAATCATTTCATGCGGCTTTAGAATTATATAGCGGTTCCGATCGGTGTGATTGGCACGAGCTGTATGCTGGCCGATCGATACCTTATTTTTAATTTTTATATAATTAAAAAATATAATAATTTTTTTTGTTTACGGTCGGACCTAAAAAATCCATAATTTCACCCAAATACCCGGTATCGAGTAGAACCGGAAAAAAACAGTACTATCTGATATTTGATGTATTGGCCGTTTTGAAAATATGAATTTTATTTGACATTTGATTATCGACATTTCTAGATTATTAATAATAATAAGCATTCGATTATGTTTCTCATTTTCACATATTAGTGTTTCAATGAAAGTTCGTCTGTGATACGACCATCTCCATTTATGTTACATCATTTACAATGAAGTATTCGAGTCAGCAAAATCTAAAATAATACCCATAAATGTTTTTATGATTTTCTGCTAGCAATTGAAGTTTGGAAATGCTGACGGATCCAGTACAATCGCATCATTGATATCCGATGGTCTTGGATTGCACTATGAACGCTATTGTGAAATAATGATCGTTTGCGTACGCAATTTGGCAAAAACAAGTAGAGTTCAACTTAATTAGCACCCAAAAAAGAACCAGCTTTACTACCATCATAGAGTAACCATTGAGCGGAACATTGTGTAACTCCTTATTCGTAACAATTACAGATACTCTTGGTAATATAAAGTTCAAAAGTACCACACACATGGAATGCTTTTTCAATTACATATGAACTCAAAATAAATTATTATTTATTAACATGCTTTATAGAATATCCAAATCTTGAAGTAGAGTCTAGCAAACCATCAAGGCTCATCATTCAACCATAAAAGAATGCAAAAAACTGACATAAGATACAATAGCAACATATTAGCATTTGCATTTAGCATCATGGACCAAAATTAAAGACATGGCAAGGAAACGACCAAATACAACGCAAATGCAGCAAATCAACATCCTAAAACGCAGCAACAAAAATATGAATTCTGATATCGCCATGAGAATTTATTATTTGAGAATGTATCTATTTCTATATAGTCGTTATTGAAGAAGATTATGGTATTCAAAACATCGAGATATTTGATGGATGACTTCGTTATAGCTTTTGTGGTATTCAACAGGGTTACTTATTTAATGAATCTTTATATTTAATTTAGATATTAATGGATCATTATTTATTGGACTTCATTATTGATGGGCCGAGAGAGTTATAATTGGGTTGGACTAATCATCTATATAAACATGGCTAAAGAAAGAAAAAGAGGCTTGGATTCTTGACCTAAAGTGGAGGCCGCTATTCACTTCTTTTTCGCTCGGGAAACCTATGACTACGACCATCAAAACATGATTTTTTTTTCTTTTGTTTTCTACATCATGTTCTCCTATTGTAAATCTACGAACTTGACGTTTATAGTGGATTCAAAGGCTACGGCCGGGGTGATTTTTTATCCTTTCTTTTACAGAAAGGTTTTCAGCCTACAAAAATCGTGTCTTTTTACTTCTTGCTTTCGTATTACTTTCGTTCGACCCATATCCGTAAAAGGGGTCTGAATTTTGTTATTGCTGATTTTTAGCAGCCATAACATTGTCGCCGTCTGTGGGGACGTTTTTAATCCCATTGAGTTTTTATCCGGAGTTTAGGATGGAAAACGCGAATATATTTTCGATTCAGCGCAGCTTCGGTATTAAGTTTGTTTCTGATTATTGAACCATTGGATCGGTCTGAAATTTTGGTATATAGTTATAAACATATTTATCTCGGTTCTGAACGGTGAATATCGAATTTTATGGTTGTTTGGATTTCGAATTAACGTTGGTTTACAAGTGACTGTTTCTGATTTTTCAAGTATACAAAAGTTGGTTTTTCGATTCGAATCTCATAGTTGTAACATCGGATTGTTCTGAAATTTTTAGCATGGTTTGATACATATCTTTCGGTCTTCTGATTGGTGAAAATAAGTTTTTATGGTACTTTCATATTTCGATTTACTATCCGAATATATGGTTGTTATTTCTAATCCTATATTAATGCGATGTTTGGGTATTCTATTTAGTTTGCATAATTGGACCGTTGGATGTTTCTAAAAATTATTTATATTAGTCCAGATGTATTGATTAATGTTCGAGATGGTGGAGATTGATTTTGAATTCTCTTTCGGTTTTAAATTCACGACAAACTTTCAAAGTTTCAATCTGCGTTTTCTAATATATTGAGTTGTGATATTCTATATGTAGTGCTTAATTTTACCGTTGGATTATTCTGAAATTTACGTATATTAGTAATGACACATTGTTCTACGTTGTCAACGGTGAAGATCAGTTTCTGTAATTATTTCAAATTTCGAACTATCAGCATAAATATGACAATGTTTGTTTTGATTTTTCATAATCCGTTATTTAAGAATTCTGATATGGATTTAATTATTTTACTATTGGATTACTTTGATATTTAGTCATATTGATCAAGAAAGATTATTCAATGTTCTGAATAGATTTCGTTGTGGAAAGTGTATATCGATAGATCTTATTTATTGTGAATTTAAATTGCATAATCCAAAGAAGATGGATTTCATTATCTTATGGATTGTGATGATGTGACTCTTATGATAATATGATAATATCTTCATTCTAGTATTCTCCCTATTATATTCAGAATAATTTACTAGATGACTCGTGTGTATTATCATCCTAATTTGGTTCTCGGTTATCACCGCCTTAACAACGTGTTATTTAACTAATAAAAAATCTTATGGATTTCAAGAAAATCTTAGAAAAGATAACAAAGCGACATATGAAATGATGTTGTTTTGGATGTGTAGAAAGATATTTGTCTTCTCCGAGACACGCAAGTTTCAGAGTTAACGTTTTTATTTATGATCAGAATATTCAAGATATTCTCGTTTGGATGACACGGATTTTCTCATTTGTTATTGGAGTTGTCGTAATTTCATGAATGTTAGAGATTTTCTTATCTATAATTGTCATTGTCGATTATTACCAAAATTAGAGCAATCAAGATCGAGTTTGATCAAGTTATATTATGGGGGGAATTTAGCCGACACTTGCTGGGACGAAGATTATATTAGTTTCCTATCGGTTTTCTTTTCTTATATCACAACTATTAATAATTTAAACGCTTTTACAGCGGGATTATGGTTCATGGCTTTGTGTTCAATGCACTCATAAAAATCACAAGTTTGAAGCACGTTGGTTCTTTCCTATTTGATTCGTGGAGTCGAAGTTGAGTCTTCAGACTGAAGACACTTGAGTTTATTAGAGCGGATTTCTATTTGATTTTTCAGTATGTCAATGGCACTACAAAAAATGCGAAGTTGTTGGTTTGATATTCTACCAAAGCAACTAATTAAAAAGGGTTGAATCTTTTTGCGATGAACTATGAAGATCACTATTGATATTGCTCGGGGATTTTTTTTGTAATTTAGATACCCCGAAAATCTTAATGACACACCTTCCAATGTATTCTAAATATTTTGAGATAAAATGACTTTGGAGGTCGAGGGTCGATAATGGAACCGAACCCTCGGATAATTGGAAGAAACGAGGGCGATGTATTACCGGGGACTCAATCAATACTTTTAGAAGAACCCCCGGTTGCCAAAATCATTACTTAGCCTTCTCGGAGCGGGAATTCATCCGGGATGGCATCTATTAGCTATCTACTTCCTATTATTTATCAAAATGTTTTGAATTCGAAAGAGCGGCTAAGTATATGCCTAAGGAATGTTCATCTCCCACCATAGTATATTCACAAAGAGCAGCTGATCATAATGGTGACGAGGAGAACCTAGAGGAGCATATGCGTACTATTCACGCTCATTTAGATGATGTGAAAACCTTTAAGGAGGTTTCGAAAAAGTAATGTTGTCTAATATCTTTTTAATGATCAAGTTGCTACAGAAGCGAGAGATCTTATGTGAAGCTTCCGAGCACCCTCTATTACTTTGAGGAGATGAATGCCGAAATTGAGCATACTGATGCTTAAATGGATTAGTTCGAGGTCAATATGGGCCTCTCTTATCAAAGATGATGAATATATGGCGAGGATACCCGTGATGCTCATCTCACCTCCGTTATGAAGGTAATAATACTAGACAGGAGAGTGTGATTGAGCACTTAAACATGATATGAAATACCTTCAAGCGATTTATCATCATTTTTGCAAAGTTTTGGAGTTTTGAAGTTTTGCGAAATACATGGAATGCTTCAAGCGCTTAATCATCATTTTTCATGGAAATTAATATTTCTAAGTGATTTATATCTTCACCGCCTCTTTGAAAAACTCTAAACTCTGATGGTTTAGTCGGTTAACAAAGTTCAAAGAGTTCAAGAAATTTTCCATTGTTTCGTATCAAGAGTTCAAAGATCAATTCTATTCGGCCTTTTAATGCAATGGAGAAGTCTATCACATCATTAAACACATCGCGGTATTTTACCCATCATTCAAGGCGATTCGAACATTTCGTAGTTGGTTCACCCTGATTTCCATGTTGTTTGAGAAATATTACACGTTTTCGTCGATTACTGCTCCCTATTTGGATCATGTGGGCCTGTTTTAATGATGTATCATACATTTAACATAATGACGGTTACAATGAAAACCAATGAAGAGTTTCGCAACCTGATTTAGTCTAAAAATATTTTGGGTATTTATTTTTAGATCAGTCAATTTTTAATTACTCAAAATTATTTTGTTATGAGGACACGAGCGATATACAATGTTGGGCTCACAATGTGTGAGCTTACGTCCTTGGAAGAGCGAAATTCTACTTTGGTTTCCACTAAAATAATCAAAGTATTCAAGTACAATGAGGTGATAATGATAACACGGGTAAAAACGGCTCGAAAAACGATCGAAAACACTCAGTCGAGCTCGAAAGGCTGGCAGCCGCGAGTTGTGGTCAACAACTCGCGAATTACACTGTATGAGCAACAACTCGCGAAATACACTGTATCAACAACAACTCGCTAGACAGGCTGGGCAGCAACAAGTCGCGATTGCGTGCAGCAGAGCGATAACTCGCGACTACGAACAATAAGTCGCGGATGCGGGATGAAGAGCAATAAGTCGCGACTCATGCTATGAGGCAGGCAACAAGTCGTGGCTACAGAAGAAAATTCGCGACTCTACAGTATGCAGAATAGTACTTTGCCTTGGAAAGTGGGATAACAGTCTGAACCCGTTCTAATGCACTAGGACTTGTATTTATAGAGAAATTCAGCCCAACTTCACTTACTTGAGCCCATAAGCCCAGTTTACTTCACTTAGCCCAAAACACTTAAATAACCTCCAATTATAATATAATAAATGTCATGCTGATCCCGAAGTTTCGGGAACCTATCCCGGTCGAGATATTTGTCGGAAATACGATGAGAAAATACTGGAAAACCTCGCAAATTAGTTCTTTGCATCCAAGCAGTGAATACACAGCCACATAACATCGTTGCACCCGACCGATGTGCTCCCGGGTGGCAAATAACGAAAATACCCCTGGCCCCGTCCGGGGCCGGGATAACTCAAAACATCTCAAAATGCCTACAAAAACTTTATACGGGGCCCAGTGAGCCTGAATTACGAGAATACCCCCTGGGAAAGCCTTGTGATAAAATATGAAAATATCGAAAAATGCTAAATAACCATGTCGGACGAGCCCCCGGGTAAGGATAAATACAAGAGAATATATCCGGGTAATATCAATAGTCCCCTGGTTTTCAGAATCAGATTCTGAGTCGTAAACCATATATCACTAGCTTGTCCCGAAAGCCGATTATCGTTCGGGAGCCCCGCCGAAAAAATCCTTAGCATGGTTGAAACTCTCTCGTCAATACGATCGTTTTGACACTAAGAACGTCAGATTCTGAGCTCGGGTGAAAATATCGGGATTTTTCGACTCGGGATATCACCCCTATAAATACATTGTACGCCCTTCATAACTCACTTTCTCGTGCGGAATCCCTTGCACTCGCGACTTATCGTAACCCGCGACTTATTGTAACACTGTGCTATCCGCGACTTATTGCAACTCGCGACTTCTTACAACTTCAACAACTCGCGAGTACTGTGCCAGTCGCGACCATAACACGCGACTGCCTTGGACCAGACCTATAACCATAACTCTCGAGCACTGTGCTTTTCGCGACATATCTACCACATCTCGCGACTAAGGACTTAAACAATAATTCTCGCGACTTTTCGCCAATAACTCGCGAGACACTTTATAAAATTTGTAAAAATAATTTCAAAAAATAAATTTGAATTAAATTTTAACAATGACTTCCGATCGCACCGAATCCTCGGGCTCCTCCACAACTTCATCCTCAGATCACTCGGACTCCTCATCCGGTTCGGGGAGTTTCGATTCGATCACAGCCCCTTTTCCTCCTTGCCTTTCCACAATAAATTCTCATTTTTTCGAGAGGATCGCTCGTCTCAAAAACACTCTCGGCTCTCAAAGCTCCACGGTTAAAGCCCTCAAATCCTTTAACAAACCTTATAGCATGCATGCTCGGAAGTGGGTATCGATTCTTGAACAGTATTATCTCCCTTCCGACTGTGTCTTATACCAACCTGAACCTACCGACCGTCTTTTGACACCTCCGATCGCCACCCACACTATTTCTCTTGAATATTTAGAATGTGGCCTTCGTTTCCTTCTTCATCCTTTCCTTGTAGAATTGCTCTCGCATCAACAAATTCATCTTTTCCAACTGAACCCTAATTCAATCTCTTTTGTCGTCGCCTTCATAATATTCATGGAGGTGAATTGCATTCCTTTGACCATAGACATTTTCTTTCAAATCTTCCACATTAGTACTGCCGCTAATTTTGGTGCCCAAGGTTGTATATTTTTCCGCCCGAGGCACAAGACAAGCCCGTTCTCTTTTTCTACCCCCCACTCCAGTCACGACTTGAAGAAACACTTCTTTTTTGTTTGTGGTGTGGGGGATACGAGGCTGTCTCTTCTGAGTTTTCCTTGGCGGTTCCCCGTTGAAGGGGAACCATTTTTCTCTGAAGCCTACGGCCCTATTCCTCGGACGACCCTTCCGAGACCTCTGAGGAAGGCACTCCTCTAATGTGCTAGGTCGGATGGCGCTGACTGGACCGTGAAGACCTTATTCTAAGCCCCGATCCTGGTTGCTTTCAACCTTCTTCCGGTCCCTGCCCATTTTAGTAGAGAACTACTAGGTATCTGAACCGTATATTCATATCGGGGCTAAACTTGATAACTCTTCTTTGATAGGAAAGAACCTTAGGAACTTGATTTAACTTGTTTCAAATTTCCACTTCGCGTTTCTCACCTAACTTACTTGTCTTGCAGATAAAATAATGGCTCCAACTAAGGATCCGACAAAGAAAGGGGACCGGCTGAATTTCCTCCGTGACCTACTTGCGAAGGATGTGAGCTCATCTTTGAGGCGCCATCGGGGACTCGGAAACGAACTGTCGCGGCCGAGCTGGCGTCATGTCTACAAGAGGTGGCATCCCCGACTGGGGAAATAAGACGCGACACTCCTCCACAACCACAATCTGCTGCAACGGTGGCCAATCCCGAGCCGGTAAATGAGGAGCCGGCTGCAGCAATTACTGAGAGTCCCGAAGACCTAATCCCCTTGTCTCGGCGATTAGAGTACGCTGTTGAGGAGCCCACCCCCGATGAAGGCATGTACGACTTTGCCGAAACATTAGTGGATATCATCGAGGAGGGCGAGATTAGCGAGGACCAGCCGATGGACCCGGTGGTGGAGGAAATATGCCAAGAAACCCGTTCGGAGGGAGAGACCAGCCAAGGCACCCGTCCGGACAAGGGGAAGAAACCGGCGGAGAGTCCCACCGTCTTGGAGATCGCGGAACGCATCAGAATGAGTGGGTTAACCGCCGAATTTATCGACGCCTTCCGTATACATGACATCCCGAGACTAACGGTTAAGGAATGGCTCGACATGGGACGCCGGACCGGCTTCGTGTTGATAAAGGACGGACTCGCCTTTCGAATTCCGAGAGGTGACAATGTATCGAATCGGTCGGCCCTGGCATATTTGGAGCGGAACCCAGAGTTGCCGCCTCGTGGTCGGGATGACCACACGGTGTTTACCGACGTTGGTCGGTTAATGAGTCAGACCGCGACGATGCGCCGCGCCATTGGGGAGGTTCGTTGCGACACTAGCAATTACTTCCCTATAACTCTATCTTTTACGTTATATGTACTAACCATTCTTGTTTTCATTTCAGATGGAGCGGACGATAATCGAGTTGGGCACCGCAGCTGCAGTAGGGGAATATTGTATGCTTAGACACTAGGTGCTCGACTCTCCGGATATTATTGGGGAGCAGACGAAGAAGGCGGCGGAGAAGCTGATGCAGCGAGATAAGCATGCCCAGGAGATGGCAGCACTCCGAGAAGAGCATAGCAAGGCAATTGAATCTTTACTTTGAGCTCACTGCAGCGAGCTGATGGAAAATTCAGCTTTTCATATCGGGAAAAGGCACGCCCTAGAGCAATCCATAGAAACCCTCAAGGTCAACGAGAAGTACGCACATGACAAGTTGAAGAAGATTCGAGAGCAGACTGAGGAGAAGCTGAGGAAGGCCAAAGAGGACAATGCGGCCGATAAGAAAGCTCTCGGGAAAGCCACGGAGGAGGTCAAAGAGCTAAAAATAAGGACGGAAGGCCTCTAACCCATCACCGATAGACTCCGGGCACGAATCACCAAGCTGCCGTCCCAGATTAACGACTGCTTCCGAAAGATAATATGGGAGTACACAGTACACTCCCCTACTTTCTGGAATCTGGGGGCGTTAGCTAATGCCAAGTCGAATGTCCTGTACTTCTCACGAGAGAGTGTCCAGACACAGAGAATCCTGGGCATATCCCTGACAGCTGAGGAGAAAAAGAAACTCGACCCCAAACTCACCGGGAAGTTCGAGCCTGTACCCGGTGAGGACATGTTGGATTATTCACAGGATCCGTTCGGGGCGCTACATTTTAACTTGGATGAAGATCTTCACCAGCAGCTCTACTCGGAATATGTCGAAACAGAGGAGGGCCCATCTCCGGATGCATTTAGGAGGTTGGCTACTTTATTTCCGGAGCCAATGGGCCCCCTCGTGGTGGAGATGCTGAAAGATGATGATGTGATGGCGGCGTATGATCCTCAAATATATACCCCCGCTAGTGTGACTGGAGCTCGGGAGCGCCACGAAGATGAAATGGCGAGGCTCGCCTCCAAGAAGTTGGCCGCTGCAGGGCCTCAAGAAAAAGACGTCAACCCTCCATCCTCCCAAAAAATAAAGCTGGTGAAATAGCGCCCAGTGGGCCTGGTGAAGGCTTAGGCTCTCAGAAGAAGAAGAAATAAACTTCTATATATGATTTCTTCACTTTTGTATTCTCTCCCTATTTTGTATGTATTCCCCATGTGTATAAAATTCGATTTTGTTTTCCTTTCAATTTCTCCACTGTACTTTTAACAAAGAACCACACTCTTAATAATATAACTTCTCCTCTTCTCAACTTTCTTTTCTCGCCACATTCTTCAAGGAATATATAACTCTGAATAATTCAATCCACGAGAAATATAGAATCTACCTGAATATTAGGTATTCCCATACACAAGTAGGGGTGCTCAATAATAATGCGCATAATACTAATAGTAATGCGTAAGAGTCCCCAGTGTAGCGGGGCTTGAATGAGTCCGCGATAACTCTAAGGCGAATGCCTCTTTAAAATGAGTAGGTACTTAAAATAAGTCCATCGCTCTACCTTCACCAATATATCTTTGCCACCTGTATATACTTACACCCGGGGCCATCCCACACTCGCCACTGGTATCTACTTGCACCCGGGGCCATCACACACTCGCCACCGGTATATACTTGCACTCGGGGCCATCACACACTCACCGCCGGTATATACTTGCACCCGGGGCCATCACACACTCACCGCCGGTATATACTTGCACCCGTGACCATCACACACTCGCCACCGGTATATACTTGCACCCAGGGCTACAACACTCTCGCCACTGGTATATACTTGCACCCAGGGCCATCACACACTCGCCACCGGTATATACTTGCACCCGGGGCCATCACACACTCGCCACCGGTATATACTTGCACCCGGGGCTATCACACTCTCGCCGCCGGTATATACTTGCACCCGGGGCCATCACACTCTCGACCACCGGTATATACTTGCACCCGGGGCCATCACACTCTCGCGGCCGGTATATACTTGCACCCGGAGCCATCACACTCTCGACTCGTCCATAAGACGTCGCCACCACTTACTCGGCCCGTCCATAAGACGGTGCCATCACATTCTCGACCCGTCCATAAGACGGAGCCATCGCACTCTTGACCCGTTCATAAAACTGTGTCATTCGGCCCGTCCATAAGACGATGCCATCGCACTCTCGACCCGTTCATAAAACGGTGTCATTCGGCCCGTCCATAAGACGGTGCCATGCGGAAATGGACCAGCCTCCGGAGAGGGCGCGACCCTCGTCGGCATGTCATGGAGGAGTCAGGTATATACTTGGACATTGATTTGCCACGGAAATATACATCACAATAAACAGGCCTCTTAACTTATTCCAAGAGTCATTATGTACAGACGGTTCTGCCGTGGACAGGAAGACTCATCACGTTAAAAATATTTTGACACAGTATTTAATTTGACGAGTTTGAAAATGATCGACTATAAGACAGGTGGTACATTGCGTTTCTAATCTAACTTATTTAATTTATTCCATCATCCTTCGTACTAAAACGCAATGGACCTACTCCTACCTTACTAGTCCCCTAGTCGATTGAATTCATGTCGTCAAGAAAAATACTTAAAAAATTAGAATATGACCATAAAAAAGAGGGGAAATTTTTATTTTCAAAAAGATCGATGAGTCACGTGTATACATAATACTTGCGCAAATTGGAAATATGCCAAGTCCGTGGCAGCTCCTCCCCGCTCATATTTGCGATTTTGTACGTTCCTTCTCTCACTACGACCGTTACTCTGTACGGTCCTTCCCACTTTCGATCCAACTTGCCAACATGCTTCGAGACTTCCACTTTCTTAAGAATCAAGTCTCCAGCTTTTAACAACATAGGTCAAACGCCTTTGACGTGCTTCTTAGCCATCCGCCTTTTACATACCTCCATTCGTATTGCGACTCTATCACGGATATCATCAATAGAGTGAAGGTCCAACTTTCTCATATCCTCGTTCAACACCTCGTCATAAGCGATAACTCTTTTTGATAAAATAGTCACTTCTACCGGAGACACGGCCTCAGAGCCATATACTAAAGAGAATGGGTTGAATCCGGTAGTGGACCTTGGTGATGTCCGATATGCCCACATCACATTATGCAATTCATCCACCCAAGAGCCTTTGGATTCATCTATTCGTGTTTTCAGCTGTTGCAGGATAATACGGTTGATAACCTCTGTAAGCACGTTTGTTTCTGGGTGTGCCACGGAGGTAAACCGCTGTTCAATTCCATAATTCTCACACAATTCACTAACCATCTTTCCAACAAATTGCGTTCCGTTATCTGATACCAAAATCCTGGGAATTCCGAATCGACATACGATATATCTCCAAAGGAAACTGATAACTTCCTGTTCCCGAACTCGTGATACAGCTTTAACCTCTATCCACTTTGAGAAATGCTCCACAGCCACGATGCAGAACTTCTTTTGGCTAGGTGCCTTCGGAAATGGTCCTAAAATATCGATGCCCCACATATCGAAAGGACATATTGTCGGCAGAGGCTTCATACTATCTCTTGGTACATGATGTACGTTCGAATGGAACTGACAAGCAGGATAGGCCCGAACAAAATTCACACAATATTTTACCAGCGTTTGCCAAAAATAACGGCATCCCTAACCTTGTTTGCTAAGAATCGACTTGTTGAATGATCAACACAGTCCCCAGCGTGAACTTCTTCTATAACGGCATTTGCCTGTACTGGGGACAAACATCGAAGATATGGGCCTCCGAAATTCTTCTTATACAGCTTATCATCCACATAGACAAAATTTGTAGCTCTTTGCATAGTTCTTCGGGCCTCGCCTTCGTGGATAGGCAATTCTCTCTTGATTAGATAATTTACAATAGCATCCTCCCAAGATGGCTCGTCGGTTATGGCATCCAATAAAAACCATGTCTCATTCGAAAGTTCCAAATTAGCCACCTCAGCTGTCTGTTTCTCCACAGGACTGATAGAGGGCTGGTAGTGGATCATTGTTGTGATCTTTGACTCATCCGAGAGTTCTAAAATCGTCGCCGCCTTTGCAAGACCGTCTGTACGCGTGTTTTCCTCCCTTGGGAAATATGTAAGCGTGAATATCTTAAGATTCTTAGCCGCCTCTTTCAGCTTTTCTAAATACCTCCACAAATGGTTCCCATTGGTGGCGTAAGTATCTGCAAATTGGTTCACCACTAACTGCGAATCAGAATGAGTATGCAAACGAATGATTCCAATTTCCACTGCCAAGTTAATACCAAATATCAAGGCTTCATACTCGGCGACGTTGTTAGTTGCGGGGAAGCGCAACTTTACAGCATATTCGTGTTCTTCACCAGATTTCCTTTCTTTAAAATAAACACCAATACCGGCTCGCCCGGCAGATACCGATCCATCTACAAAGGCGTCTCAGTACTCCAGAATACCCAACTCTTCCGACCGAGTCATCTCTACTATGAAATCCACTAATACCTGGGCCTTTAACACTCGCCTGGAGATATACTCTATCTGATACTGACCCAATTCGATATTCCACTTTGCTAGCCTGCAGAGGCATCAATCTTTGATAACACACTTCGGATAGGCTGATCTGTCAAGACTGCAATATGATGTCCTTGAAAATAGTGCCTCAATTTCTGTGAGGCGACTATCAGAGCTAATACGAACTTCTCTAGATCAGTATATCGGGACTTCGCTCCCTACAATTTCCTGCTCACATAATATATCGGTCTATGTTCTTTATCGCTAAGTCTGACTATTGCGGCGCTCACCGCCTCTTTTGTCACCGCCAAATATAAACCCAACGGCTCCCCCGGTGAAGGAGGTGACATAAACGGTGGTTTACTTAGATAATCTTTCAAACTTTCAAAAGCTCTGCTACATTCGTCGTCCCAATACAAAAGGTTCTTCTTACGCAAAACCATAAAAAATGGCAAACTTCTCTCTGCTGATCGCGAAATGAAGCGATTCAATGAGGCCAATCTTCCAGTTAGCCTTTGAACTTCCCTAACAGTCGTCGGAGGGGTCATTTCCTGGATATCTGTTATCTTGTCAGGATTCATCTCAATTCCTCTCTCGGATACCATAAAGCTAAGAAACTTGCCTCATTTGACACAAAACGCACACTTAAGCGGATTCAATTTCATTCTATACTTTCTCAGTACCCCGAAACAATCATTCAAATACTGGATGTGGTATCCCATGCTTACTCTATATCAATATATCGTCGATATAAACCTCCAAAGATTTTCCGATCATATCTTTGAAAATCGAATTCATTAAACGTTGATAGGTGACCCCAGCATTTTTCAACCCAAATGGCATAACTCTATAGCAAAAAATGTCTTTATTTGTCATAAATGAAGTTTACAACTTGTCCTCACAATGCATAAAAATTTGATTATATCCCTTAAAAACATCATACTAAGGAATTCAAAGCCGCAGGCCGTATCCACCATCATGTCAATGGCCGACAGCGGATACGGATCCTTCGGACATGCTTTATTCAAATCAGTAAAATCAATGCAAACTCTCCAGCCACCATTCGACTTTGGGACCACCACTGGATTCGCGACCCAATCCGCGTATCTAACAGGCTCTATGAATCCTGCCTGCAACAAACTTTCCACCTCCTCATCAATCGCCCTCTCTTTCTCAGGGGAAAACTTCCTCTTCTTCTGATGAACTCCTTCTCAACCTCTGGTGACAACTCGGAACCGATCGTCACTGTCTTTTCAAGATTACCGGGAATAAAGGCACTGTCTTGATTCCCAAAGGCTCCATCTTCATATCGTTCTCTTTAAACTTCCTAAGAGACGGTCCGTCATTTGTATCAATAACTTCATCGGATGAGAATTCTACCATACAAACGGGTATCTTCGCTTTTGATCCGTCCATACCACTTCTACACATCACATTATAACAAGAGCGTGCCAGCTCTTGATCTCCCTTCATCTTTCCAACCCCTAACGGTGTTGGGAACTTCATCATCGAATGTGGCTGAGATACCACAGCCCCAAATAGGTTGAAACAACTTCTCCCAAGGATCGCATTATAGGGGAGTATAGGGAGATCCGGCACCACAAATTCCACCATCAAAGTCCTTGATATTTCGGGATCGCCCAAGGTTACTGGTAGAAAAACAGATCCCTCAACAGCAACAACACTGTTATTAAAACCGACTAACTTTGAATGTACGGGTTGAAGCTGGGTGGTTCCCTTCAATGCCATCTGCCCAAAAGCTGCAAGAGTCAAAATATTGGTAGCAGCTCCGGTGTCCACCAATACTCGTGAAACAGGATGATAAGCAATAATAGGGGAGACAACCAACGCATCGTCTTGTGGGGAGAAAACCCCAGATAAATCATCAGGTCCGAAAGAGATCGTCATCCTGTCCAAATCTGTCAACTGGACCGTGTTAACTTCCATGAATCGCCCCTGCTGGTGTAGTGCCTGATAAGCTTCATACCTGTACCCATGCTGATTTCTTTGCGGCTGATTTCTGCCGCGACCACGATAGTGGTTTCCTCTTCCTCCGTCTCTCTGGCTTTGTCTACCACCATTAAAGAATCCTCTCTGGCCACCTCCTTGACGTTGGCCACGCTGTCCTCCATATCCACGCCCTCTCATGTTTGGCCGTGGCGCATCGGCTTTCGGGCGTTTAAGTGTTGCCCCCACTGGGACACTTACGTCAATCTTTCCCAGCTTGGACTCCGACAGAGCCTCCACAGTACTGATCAGTTCATGAAGCTGACCCAATTCTAGCAACATTTCCACTTCAGACATTCATTCCCGACAATCATTCGTTGCGTGTCCAAAACTCCGATGAAAACGACAAAATACTTGGGACTCGTAAGTCCCCGGCGTTGGTTCTTGCAAGGGTGGGGGATAACAAAGAGATCCACCCTTCTTTTGCTCAATGATGGTAAAAATCTGTTCATAATTGTACGTAGGAAAAACCCTCAACTTAGGTTTTGCATGTTGGACAACCTTGTCCAGCCCGCGACTTGCAACAATATTGTGGGAACCATACTCCCGTACTTCGATCACTCCATGATCTCGCAAACCTTCATCTTCTCGGATGTACTGTGTACATCTCAAAGCGAAATCTTCCATACTTTCCGGGGGGTCTTTATTCAAAGAATTACATAACGGGTGCCCAACTAGAATAAGCTGGAGCACCCCAACCTTCTCACTTACAGTAATCCGAGGTATCTTTCTACACTCGGCCTCAAAACGGGTAATAAAACCCAATAATCTTTCGGAAGAATCGTACCGCAACGCGGTCAAAGAAGTAATAGACTTTATGGGTGCATTGAAAGGCGCGAAAGCTGAATAGAATTGATCCTTAAAGTCTTGATATGAAACAATCGAGTGCCTCGGTAAATGATTAAACCATCGGAGGGCTGATTCCTTAAGAGAAGCGGCAAAAATGAAGCACATCGCTGCATCACTGAAATTCATCAAACTCACATGGATCTCCAAGTTTGATGTATGAGCATGTGGGTCAGTTGACCCGCGATACTGCGGAAGATCCTTTGGCATCTCAATAAACTCAGAACGTGTGGCACTAATAATCGCCGTGGAAAAAGGAGATAAGGCATTTCAAGTGTTCCACGGACTTTGCAAAATTTCCATAGATGGAAAAGCCTTTCCTCGATTACCGATGGGCTCATTAGCCCTCTCATTCTCAACGTAGTCTCCCTCATAAGCCGTGGTCTGATGAGTATCTCGAGTGTGCTCCCCGTACACTCGTCTCCTTTCCTGGCCAAGAGTCAAGTTGGTCTTCAATTGACTCATTCGGGAATCGTTCTGTTCGATTTTCCCACATATCTCCCTGAATTTCAACTCAATAAGCTCTCCGATCTTTTGCAGAGTATCGTTCTGCTCTTCGGTTGCTGCCATTTTCGCTCGCGGCTCCGGAACACGATCAGTATCTTCCTCTGCTGCCACATCATTAACAGGATCCGGGGTAACATTGTTCCTCCGGGCTCTCCTTTGAGCTTTGACTTGCTCTAACTGAGCGATTAAACTACGCCTGCGCTCCTCCAAATCATCGTCTATTTCCGTTTGATCCACAGATCTAGAGCATGCAGGTGGCGAAAGGCGGGCATTATTACGGACCGCAACTCAGCCAACTTTTGCGAATTCATAACACCTAGATAAACATTGGCGTGATCGAGGATAAAAACTAGGTGCCCTTCCGGATGAAAACCCGCTCCAGAAAGGCCGAATAGTTACATTTTGAGCAGGGGCTCCTCCAGAACTGACGACCGAGCCCCCGGTAACGCATCAAACTCATCATTAACCTGAGGAATAGGATCCACCTCAATTTCTTCATAAAAAATATCTTCATCAGAATTTCGAGTTGTCATGATAATAGAGATCCAAACTCAGCAATAAAGCTCTCAATGGGATAAAATTCTCGAGTCCCCACAGACGACGCCAAACTGATCTCGTCTACGGACGAAATGTTGCGACTCTACAGTACGCAAAATAGTACTTTGCCTTGGAAAGTGTGATAACAGTCTGAACCCGTCCTAATGCACTCGGATTTGTATTTATAGAGAAATCCAGTCCAACTTCACTTACTTGAGCCCATAAGCCCAGTTTAATTCACTTAGCCCAAAACACTTAAATAACCTCTAATTATAATATAATAAATGCCATGCTTATCCCGAAGTTTCGGGAACCTATCCCGGTCGAGATATTAGTCGGAAATACGATGAGAAAATACCGGAAAACCTTGCAAATTAGTTCTTTGCGTCCAAGCAGTGAATACGCAGCCGCATAACATCGTTGCACCCGACCGATGTGCTCCCGGGTGGCAAATAACGAAAATACCCCTGGCCCCGTTCGGGGCTTGGATAACTCAAAACATCTCAAAATGCCTACAAAAACTTTATACGGGGCCCAGCGAGCCTGAATTACGAGAATACCCCCTGGGAAAGCCTTGTGATAAAATATGAAAATACCGAAAATACTACATAACCACGTCGGACGAACCCCCGGGTAAGGATAAATACAAGAGAATATACCCGGAGAATATCACAACCCATAGAATTATATTTGAGGATTTGGAGTTAAAGAACATTATTATACTAAGGGAATTGAATTATACTCTATTTGATGGTCATATTATTGAAAAAAATGAGCATATCGTTAATGAGGTATGTAATTGTTTTTCTTAATCATCCTAAATGGTATTCGTTCGGAATAAGATTCCTGAGGACTTCTAGCATTTGGTTATTAGTCATAGCATCACCGTGTCTACTATTGGTGATTGGTTAATCATTCTAAATTTATTTATGGAGTTATCTATCAACAATACTTGTTTGGAGTTATATATCATGAATGATACATTGAATATATATATTTTATTAATTACCCAAAATGATATTCGTCAGGAAATTTAATTTTATGAAACTCCCATTCGTCAAGTTTATGTTTATGATCGTTTGGAACGGTGTTCTTCCGGAAATATATATTTACATGATCTACATTTGATCTAGTCTAAAAATATTTTGGGTATTTATTTTTAGATCAGTCAATTTATAAATTACTTGAAATTAGATTGTTATGAGGACACAAGCGATATACGAGGTTGGGCCCACAATGTGTGAGCTTACGTCCTCGGGAGAGCAAAGCTCTACCTTGGTTTTCACTATAATATTCGGCGAGTACAATTACAATGATGTGATAGCAACAAAACGGATGAGAACGGCTCGTGAAATGATCGAAAACACTCAGTCGGGCTCGGAAAGCTGACAGCCGCGAGTTGTGGTCGATAACTTGCAGAAAATACTGTACTAGCAGCGCAGCCGGCACTGTACGAGCAGTGCAGAGAACACTGTACGAGCAGGAACTCGCGAATAGTAACTGCAGATGAGGGTGGCCGCGCGAACTGGTACGAGTTCTCGCGAATAGTAACCAGATGAGGGTGGCCGCGCGAACTAGTGCGAGTTCTCGCGAATAGTGAACCAGGTGAGGGTGGCCGCGCGAATTGGTACGAGTTCTCGCGAATAGTGGCTGAAAAATGAAGTCCCGCGATTTCGAGCGAAAGTCTTGCCTTGGGAGATGCGGAAAGAGTCTGAATCCTTTCTCAATGCCTTAGAACTCCTATTTATAGAGAAATGTAGCCCAATCAACAAGTTTAGGCCCAAGAACCCAATTTCATTAGATTAAGCCCAAGTCACCTAAATAATATCCAATTAAATTAGAAGAAATGCCATTCCGCAACAGAACTTCGGAAATGCGTCTCGGTCTAGAATTAGGCGGGAATATCGATNGTTTTCACTATAATAATCAAGCGGTACAAATACAATGAGACGATAACGACAATATGGGCGAAAACGGCTCGAGAAACGATCAAATCTGCAGTCACTTTCCACTGGACGCGAGTGAACAGTGCAGACAGACAGGCTGGTCGCGACCAATGCGGTTGGGCGCGAGGAAGGCACTGTTCGCGACTTGTGATGATTGGGCGCGAATGGAGTTTTAGTCGCTACTTGAGCCGTTTGTCGCGACAGATGATGATTGGTCGCGACTAGTTGAGCTTGCCACTGGTCGCGACTGGCTGACTGGTTGGTCGCGGCTGGAAGGCTGGTCGCGACTAAGTGGGTTTGGTCGCGACTAAGTGTGTTTGGTCGCGAGTCAATTGTCAGGTTCTGCCTTGGGAAGCGAGAAAAAGTCCGAATCCTTTCTCAATACATTGGAGCTCCTATTTATAGAGAAATCCAGCCCAAAACCCACTCACTTGGGCCCATAAGCCTAATTCACTTCACTTAGCCCAAAACAATTAAAAATTCCAAACCATAATATAATAAATACCATGTTGGCCCCGAGGCTTCGGGAACCCCTCCGGACAAGATATTAGTCGGGAATACGATCAGAAATATCCCGAGAACTTCGTATATTGGTCCTTTCCCTTTAGATAGCGAATACGCAGCCATATAACATCATTGCACCTGATCGGTGCACTCCCGGGTGGCAAATGACGAAAATACTCCTGGCCCGGTCCAGGGCCGAAATGACCCGAAACATCTCAAAATGCTTACAGAGACTTTATATGGGGCCCAGCAAGCCAGAATTGCGAGAATACCACTTGAGAATGCCATCCGATAAGAATATGAAAATACCGAAAATACCAATAACCGCGTTGGACGAGCCCACGGGTAAGGATAAATACAAGAGAATATACCCGGGTAATATCAGGGACGTTTTTAATCCGATTGAGTTTTTACCCGTAGTTTTGGATGGAAAACGCGAATATATTTTCGATTCAGCCAGCTTTGGTATTCAGTGTGTTTCTATATATTTAACCATTGCATTGGTCTGCAATTTTGTATACTGTTAAATACATATGGATCTCAGTTCTGAACGGTGAAGATCGAATTTTATGCTCGTTTGGATTTTCGAATTAACGTTGGTCTAGAACGATTCGTATCTGCTTTTTCTATTATATGTAATTCTGAAATTTCGATTCGAATCTCATTGTTTTACCTTTGGATTGTTCTGAAAATTTTTAGCATGGTTTCACACATTTCTTTCGGTCCTCTGATTGTTGAAGATCAGTTTTTTGGCACATTGAGATTTCAGATTACTATCCGAATATATGGTTGTTATTTCTAATCCTATAGTAATGCGCAGTTCGGATATTCTATTCAATTTGCATATTTGAACCGTTGGATGTTTCTGAAATTAATATATATTAGTCTAGACGTACCTGTAAATGTTCTAGACGGTGGAGATTGATTTTAAATGTTGTTTCAGTTTTAAATTAACGACAAATGTTTAAAGTTTCAGATTGAGTTTTCTGCAATATTGAGTTATGATATTCTATATGATATGCTTTATTTCACGGTTGGATTATTCTGAAATTTGCATATATTATTCACGACACATTGTGCTATGTTTCCAACGGTGGAGATCAGTTTCGATAATTATTTCGCTGTTCAAATTATCGACGGACAAACAATATTTCTTATTATCCTGAATCCGTTATTTTTGGATTTCTAATATGGATATGATTATTTCATCTTTGGATCGTTGTGAGACTTATATATATTGATCAAGACGGATTATTCAATGTTCTGAACGGTCATCGTTGTGAAAAGTGCAGATCGATTGATCTTATTTATTTCGGATTTTAAATTATGTAATCCAAAGAAGATGGATTTCTATATTTTATGGATTGAGATGATGTTGATTTTATGATAATCTCTTCGTATTGGTATTCTTTATGGTATCTCCTGAATGATTTACTAGGTGACTCGTATGTATTATCATCCTAAGTTGGTAAATTGTTATGATATAGTATCAAGATTACATTTTTATTTTTGAACGGAATCAATCATATGATTGATTATAATAGTACTTCAATTATATTTTTATCAAGATATGGGTATATTCGGAAAATCTTTTCGTTTTGGTATTATCTCCGGTATCTTCATAATGATTGACGAAGGGATTTTTATGCCTTATTATGATATTTTTCTTCATCATGTGAGGAAAAGAATTTGAGATTCTAAATTACCAGGGATATATGATTTTCATAATTTTTGACTGTCGGTTATCGCCACCTTAACAACGAGTTATTTAATCTATATAGAATCTTATGGATAACCGGAAACTCATAGGAAAGATTACAAAGCGATATATGAAGTAAAGTTGTCTGTCTCCCCCGAGACACGCAAGTGTCTGAATTGACGTTCTTATTTATAATCAGAATAGTCAGAAAATTGCCGTATGGATGACACGAGGGCGATGTATTACCGGGGACTCAATCAAAACTTTCGGAAGAACCCCCGGTCGCCGAAATCATTACTCAGCCTTCTCGGAGCAGGAATTCATCCGGGAGGGCATTTATTAGCTATAAACCTATTTATATGGTTATCAATTAGAAGAAACTGATATCACGGAATATTATTTTGCTCTATGAGAATTTTTCCTACATATTCTGGAGGATCAGAACGTCGTGCCTATCTATTCAAGGAATTCATTTATCTATTGCACTTATTAATTCCTATTTATCAGAAATTGAATCGGTGTCAACATTTTGCCTATCGAAATATGGGGGAGCGGTATATTAATTCCCCTATCAAGAATGTTGAGATGAGTAAGCATGTTGGCAAGTTGTACTTTGCATGGGATATTTCGTTACGGATTACGGCGATGATAAGAAAATGAATGTATGAGATTATGAATATGAGCGGAGAGGAGTTGCCACGGACTTGACATATTTCCAATTTGCGCAAATATTATGTATTGACGAGACTCTTCGATCTTTTTTAAAAAAATCCTCCTCCTTTTTAAAATATTCTATTCTTTTTGTATCCTTTCTAACAACACAAGATCAATCGACTAGGGGACTGGTAAGATAGGAGTAAGGTTCATTGCATTTTAGTGTGATGGATGATGGAAACTAAACAATTTAGGATAGATTAGAAATGCATTGTACCGCCTGTCTTCTAGTCGATCAATCTCAAACTTGTTAGATCGGATACTGTGTCAAAATATTTTTTAAACTGGAGAGTCTCTGGCTGCAGCAGAATCGTCTATACATGAATATTGTTGGAGTATGTCAAGGGGCCCGATTGTTTGATAGCCGGCCACGTTCCGAGCATGATTCCGTGGCACACGGGAGCCCTTTTCCCGACTCCTCCATGACACGCCGTCGAGGGTCGCGCCCTCGTCGGAGGCTGGTCACAGTCTGCAGTGAGAAAGGACATCCGTCTCCTCCGTTGTTCCACATGGACTTTTTGGTCAAGGGGATTGGATCCATCTAGGTGGAAGTGAAAAATTTACGTCAGTATAAGGATTGTACCCTGAACATGACGCTACTTTAATCTAGATAGTGAAGGTCCTCTAGTGCGAGGAACTTGAGCCACCCGAATAGGAGTGAACTATTTACGCTAGTCTAAGGATTGTACCCTGAACCTAGCGCTACTTCTATTCGGGTAGTGAAGGATTCCTACGTTTACTTACCTTTGCGGAGGAGAACGGGAAAGGTCCAGATGAGATGGCAAGTAGAGGTTCGTGATAGTATGTGACGCAGAAAGACATCATTCTCCTCCGTTGTCCCACAAAGACTTTTTAGTCTGGGGGATTGGATCTATCAAGGCGGAAGTGAAATATTTACGTCAGTCTAAGGATTGTACCCTGAACCTGACGCTACTTCCGTCAAGATAGTGAAGGTCCTCTGGTGCGAGGCACCCGAGCTACCTGAGTAGGAGTGAAATATTTACGCCAGTCTAAGGATTGTACCCTGAACCTGGCGCTACTTCTATTCGGGCAGCGAAGGTTTCCTACGTTTACTTACCTTTGCGGAGGAGAATGGGAAAGGTCAGATGAGATGGCAAGTAGAGGTTCGTGATAGTATGTGATGCAGAAAGACATCATTCTCCTCCGTTGTCCCACAAAGACTTTTTAGTCTGGGGGATTGGATCTATCAAGGCGGAAGTGAAATATTTACGTCAGTCTAAGGATTGTACCCTGAACCTGACGCTACTTCCGTCAAGATAGTGAAGGTCCTCTGGTGCGAGGCACCCGAGCTACCTGAGTAGGAGTGAAATATTTACGCCAGTCTAAGGATTGTACCCTGAACCTGGCGCTACTTCTATTCGGGCAGCGAAGGTTTCCTACGTTTACTTACCTTTGCGGAGGAGAATGGGAAAGGTCAGTCATATACATTATGAGACTATTATGTGTGCAAGTTTATACCCAAAAGGTAACGTGATGGGCGCTAATTGAGACCCACGGGTGCTTGTTGAGACCGGATCACATTAGAAGAATTAGGGCGCTACTTGAGGCCCACGGATG